>JBBPJS010000360.1:0-17967 GCA_038088835.1 Singerocomus rubriflavus
ACCTCTTTAATATCTCAAACAACCTGCATGTCCACTTGACAACCCAAGCTCACACAATCAAAGGTTTGGCACAAGTACTGACATATACTTACTCTAGGAAGTGCTTGGCATGAGCTGCAAGTCTCCTTCTGCTGACCAACCATTATTATATGGCAATGAATGACCCAGAAATGGCCCATCAACCAGTTGGCTTATCTGAAATCCTTAGTCAGTGCACCCAGCACTGAAAACTCTGTGGCACATTAACCATGTGCAAGACCCCTCATCATCTCAATAGCAATATTCATGCTATGAGACCCCTCCTTATAATCCCATGACTCTTCTGTGTGTCCCCCTCTCTAAATCTATATTTGTACAACCCAAGGCATGGCATAACAAGCCAATGCCTCATTGCCAAGGGAAGTGCATGGCACAAACAACAGCAACCCTTTAACATATGACCTTATGCCCCCATATACCCTTGATCCCAGCTAGCTACCTTTGTGTATAGCAATGAAAACCTCTCACAGACCACCTTCCAGCTGATGACCCTTATAACCACCCTCATTAGAGAAGACATCAAGTGATGAAAGACTCATTGACCACACTTGCACATGCACATCCTTAGCATACATCCACTTTTGCCCAGGAACCTTGAAACATAAGTTGATGTGTTACAAACTCTTGCTGGGACTTGTATGATTTTCTCTTTTTTTCTTCTTATCTTATCTTATCTTCTAGCATCACATGACTAGGTCACGTGACTGATCACATGATTGGTCTAGACTTATGATGTCATCAATGATGTCAGGCCTGCAGGTAACCTCATGTCGAGGTCCAGGCTCTTATCTTTCATTTCTGTCTCATAAGAGACTTCTTTTCATTTCTGTTCACTTTTCTTCCATTTTTTTAATCTCCGTCTCTTCCCTTCCATTTGATGGACATGAGGTGTGCTTCCTTTTCACACCTTATCTATGACATCACTTGGTCTGTGCATCAATGCCTGTAGTATATAAAGGGACTGTCTTTGGCTGTCGTTCCTCAGCCTAATTCATTTGGTTAATCATCCTCTAGTAGGAAGTGAGACCTAAGGGTTACCCTCTACTCTACTCTTTTCTATCGAACCATCAAACCTATGTTCTCAGAAGACCACTCAAGGAATAGTACCAACAGTATAGTTTCATCATTATAATATGATGCCTCTTAAAAGGCAAAGAAACCTCACCCCAGCCAAAGCAGCCTTTCTCTAGGATAAATGCTTAACTCCATGTCCCAGAGTCACCCTTCTGACTCAGAAAACCCTGCAACAGAGCTAACCACTCCAATCTTTGTATTTTCCCACTATTTCATTCACTATCCATCTACTCAACTAATAGGCATGGCATGAATGGACTTAGCAACCATTTGCCTGAAGAAAAGTATGGCATAGATGGAAAGTACCCTAATATGACAATTGATTCTAGTCATCATTTCCCACACTTTGGCTACCTTGGTAGCAACCACTTGACCTGACTTTCACAATCAAACATAACCACCATTAACTCAGTAGAACTTCAATCACTATTCACTCAGAAAAAACACCAACCATGCAATGTGCAATGACAATAAGCTGCAATGCCACATCTTGATCATCAAACAAGTTAATATACCCCTTGAAATGCTTAGCCAATAAGTTGCAAGACTGTACCCTGCTAATAAGTCATCCATGCCAAAGTAATAACTAATTAGTCCTGGTTATATATCAGAACAAGACCAAGTTGCCTCTATCCCTCCTGGACATGCAAAACACCTGCACATATCACTAATCAAACCCAGCAACATTCAAAATGATGATAAACTATCTCTGAACTTAGCAACATTCAAAACAATGTTAAACTAACCTTCAACTCTGTCTGCAAGGACATTAAACTATCACCAACTCTGATGCCATCCACAATGATGATAAACTAGCTGTGTCCCTGCAAACCTGCAAACAAACCCATGAAGATGTTCATAATAACATTAAACTATTCAATACAACTCTGTTCACAATGACAGTAAACTACCCTGATTGTGGCAATGTCTGAAAAGACATTAAAACTATCAAAGTCCAAGGATCAGTGGCTTTGTGTCACTAATGGCCCCAGTGATGTCTGCAATAACATTAAACTACCCAATCTGAGATTATCTGCAATGACACTAAACTAAATAACCTTAGGATTCCCTTGCCCACTAACAAGTCATAGGAATCAACATCTGCAATAATGTTAAAACTACCCAGTGATGTCCACAAAGACATTAAACAATCAATTGTAACCCTTTATATCATCAACTTACATCCTAGCTTGCTTTTAAAACAGCATGGCACTCATAGAATTGGTAACCCATGTATCTGATGAAGAAGCATGGTATGAGCAAAAATCACTTCTTTGTAATCCATTATTGAATCAAACCCTTTGCAATCAATGATTAACCCTGCTAATGTCACAAGAAACCTGTTCAGAATGACAGTAAACTACCCATCTGAGATAACAGTAAACTATCACTTGGCAACCTCCCAAAATGAGGTTAAACTTGTTTACCATGCCCTTCCTCTGAAGAAAACCACTCTAACTCTTGGAGAAAGTATAAACTTAGCTACATCTAGTCAAGTGTTTAAACTACAACTGCTAATCTTATATTACAGGTAATTTTTTAGTATTAAGTCCAAATTCTCAGACAATCCAGCAATTGAAACCTCAGTGTCTTCTTCAATGAACCAATGCCCTGATCTTCTAAGCCCAATCAAGGAAACTCTATGATAAGTATAAACTAGATAACCCTCATGTTGATCTAACAATCAATTCCTCTGTTGAACTTCATCATGAGTATAAACTGTCATTTCCTATTAAACTTCATTATGAGTATAAACTGTTATCCCCATAGTTCATCCCTGGACTTTGACTTCTCACACATTCCTACCATGAACCACCTCTATAGAACCCTAGTCATTCAGTCCCCACCTTGTTATATGGATAAACTAACTACCTCTGGCAACACTTGGCATCTCAACCCTGGCACACCCCAATGTCATGTGATCCTGACAGGTCACAACCCTTACTAAAGGGGTAAAACCCCTCTTCACATTCATTCCTTCCTATGACCACTTCTACTTACCAGTACTCTCAACCTTTCTTACAATTCTCTCACCACCTGTTGTGGAATCAAAGAGTTCTGCTACTCTGCCAAACAACCCAACCAACCCGGTGGACAACCAGAGATCTTGGTACAGGGCTTAACCATACTGTCGGATAGAAGGATGGTGACTAGGACAGTCTTGAGGTCTGTGGATAAAGGAAAGGACTGTGTGTTGAGAAATCTTCTGTGTCTAGAGCTCCAGGACTACTCTTGCAAGTCCTTGATAGTAACCGTACTCTTGCAATGGTACTCTGTCCTCCTCCTAATACCTAACCCCTAACGGGAAAGGCATAATTGTAGTCGGACCTTGGGGCAGGGATTCCGGTCCTTGAGTAATTGCGTAGCTATTTTCAGGTTGCAACCCTTGAGAACGAAAGTGGTGTCACTGTAGATACGTGGGTCTGTATGAATACCCCAACGTATGTTCCAACAAGAGACACAATGCTACTCGTGGCTTAAATATCTGTAAACATTCCTATAATATGATAAGACCTGCACGGCAATGATAGCCTCTTAAGGTCGCAGGTATAACATCAGTAGTCGATACGATGGGGACTATGTCACATGATCTTTAATGGTTTCGGGTACGGTTCTTGATACAATGAATGTCTTCCGTTCTTCTAGGTACTGGGTTCTGTACTAGTGCTTGAACAAGCTTGCTGACGGGCCATAACGTTGGCAGTTTGATACTGTCAGGATCGGTAAACGATGGAACGATGGAGAGGGGAGGATGGAGATTAGCTTTATTTCCAGATGGCTCACTCCCAGGGCTTAGTTAAGAGGGCCAGGCGAATACCATCCTTTACTTGACCATTGTCACTAGGCCACCTTAGTAGGCAGGGTAGGACACGAGAAAACAAGTGGATTAGGCTGGGGGAACAGCCTGTACTCATAACCCCTTATATATGTTACAAGATGGAGCACAGACCAAGCTGTGTCCAGGGTCTAGGGTATACGCTATTAGTGCTATTGGATGATAAGGTAAAGGGTAATGTCCATGAGGCAAAGGTTAGGCATTCATATGGAGTGAGAATATGAAGAGCAGATATGAATGCAGGAAGTAAAGTAGAATGGAAGATCGATCACAAGATGTGACTGATCAGAGAAGGAATCATAGCAGAGATCCATTTAGAATCTTGCAGGGTCATGATCGAGATGCAATCTCGATGAGTGATCGTACTGATCGGAGGGAACGATGGAAATGAAGGAAGGGTGATTGAAATCGGAATGGAAGATGTGATCAGTGTGAAGTTGTGAAGGTGTGAAGAGGTGATAACCAAGAATGTGATACACGTGAAGGGTAAAAGGCATGATGATATGAAGGGACAGTGTGGTCACGTGATCAGAGAGTGTGATATCATGGCACTCATGTATGCAAGCACACAGTCATAGTGCAGGATCGTGCAAGGTTCATACACAATTCGTAACACCACCAGCATCTACAGCACCAACATTATTGATTCCCCACCTTGTCATGTGGTAAAACTGATTCACCTGTGCTAAAAAATGCATAACCCCTTCTGATCAGGAGGCTAAAACTAACTCACCCCTTGTTAACTCCTCCTGGTCAAAAGGTTAAACTGGCTTGTTTCTTATAACTCTCATTGCAAAACTCCCATATATTGAAAGATATGCCTCCTTATCTATGACTGATAGCACTCCAACAAAAATCCAAAGAACCAGTAAACTCCACATTATGAGTCTAAACTAACCAACCTTCCCAAAGGCCCCCCATGTTAAAGACTGAAAGCACTTTGACTGAAGTTTAAAAATCTAGTACCCACTGGGAACACTCCAACCAAAATCCAAAGATCCAGCACCCTCTTCAGATCATAACTGTTAAGATTCAGACTTGGAAACCAGCAAAATCATAAGTTCACTTGAAGAAATCTGTCATATTCTCAGAACCTTCAATCTTCTAGACATAAGAAGTAAACTGTTCTAACTCCTAACTTAGAACCCCTCCTTACAAGGTTACTCTTCTTTCACCTTAACATCAACACCCAGATCCATGGCTGCCTTTACAAAAGGCATGGCACAAGTAAGAATGACATCTTGCTTGCCAATCAAAAGGTTTGACACAGCCAATGATCTCTCCCATCATCCCTTAACTCACACAATCCCTAATCAGAATCAAATCAACCAAAAAACCTCCATGGTTCCTTAACAGAACACAACCCTGTGAACCTCTGTACTTCTGCATATATTAGCATCTTTTCTTTTCCTTAATAATGCCTCTATGAATCCTTTGTTCCATGACCCCACTGGCTATGCAGAAAACAACTAGCAACACTTGGATAGCTAAGCCACTGTCAACACTCAAACATTATAACCTTAGAATCTTAGATTTTCCCTCTTCCATTACCTTACCCTTTGTTAACCCCACCAACCAGTAGATCTCAAGACATGAGCTGCAAGAGACCCAGCCAAACCTGTTTTGAAATCAAAATAACCTATAAGAAACCCTATAACTCTGGCATGGTCACTCCAAACTCAAATTCTGCACTTGAACTCTATGTAAGCCAGTTTAGCTTTCTACCTGATGACTCCTTGGAGCTGCACTCCTGTTATCATATCCTACCAAATGGTAGACCCCTCTGCAAACCCCAGTGATACACTAAACCACTCCCATCATGCTACATACTCCATTCTATCTTCCTATTTGTCACTAACCTTCTGTAAATTAACCTGAATACTCTTGGATCATGTACACCCACAATCATCACACCACCATAATGCTTCATGCCCTCTGAAGCCAATCCTGTTTAGTAGTCCTCTTGAATTATCCAAGTCCTCCATACAACTTTAGTGCCTAACTCTCATAGCCTAAACCTTTGCAATGAAATTTGATTACTTTGTGAATCCTGATTACCTAAAGTTATATTTCAACCTCACTGAAAACCTTGCTCACTACCCTGGACTCTGCCTGTCACCACACTGCTCTAACAATACACATATTCATGATTACCAAAGTTTCTTTCTATCATATACCTCCAATCTGAACTCTAACCTCCAATAGCCAATCATGGCCACCTCAATATCCTGCCAACTCACATCCAAAATTGAAACATTCATGTAATCACTCATGATCTACTAAGGGGGTAATGTTACATTTTCCCTCTATATACACTTTTTCCTCATACACTTTGACTATACCTGCACTCCTAAACTTGTACTGCACTCCCAAGTGCATATCTCACCTCTAGTGTAAACTCACACCCAACCTAGTAATCTCATGACTTTTCTGTTACCTGACACCTGCACTCTCAAGTAAAGACTCATACCCAACCTGGTGACCTCATGACTGCCTAGTCACCTGACCTCCTCACATGACCCTAGTCATGTGCTCAAAAGACTCATGCCACTTGTCATGTACAATTCATGTGCCTCACATCTCATGTCTCATGTCTCATCCCAACTCACCCCTTGAGTCACACCAAGTCACCCCTGCAGTATACCCTAGTCATATCCATTAGGGCTTCTTCTTCTGATCTTCTATTCCATTTCCTGATAAGCTTTGCCATTGTCCTTTGGTTCTTCATTGTTCATATTTGATATTCACAGTTGATGGTTCTTCAATCATTTTCTTATGCTCCCCATGGCATGCTGTGTCCCAACATGTGTCTTCTCCTTTAAACACACCCTATGACCTTCCCTTTACCCATAGCTCCCTGGCCTACCCTATAGCATGCCCAGCACTTGTATATATACCTGAGCACTCCATAGGTAGTATCCTAACTTTATCCTACCTTCTTACCTTCCTCTACCTTGTACATTGTTTCCTTGTGTAGCCCTTACACATTGTAACCTCACCCTATAGCCAGCAATGTAGTTGCTTGCTTTCCTTCTCACCTCCCTACTTGGCTTTGTCACTCAGCAAGCTCTTCAGTAACCTCTTGACAGTGCAAGTAACCTCTTGAATATCTCCTTGAGTCCTAGTTATGTGGACCATCCCCTTATTTTCTGGCTAATCTCTCCAGTATAGTTAGACCTACCATAGTCACCTCTAACCTCAAAGGGGCTCCTTAGCTTATTCCTAGAACTTGTCATAAGGTGGAGCACCTTAAATGAGTCACTAAAGGTCTATGTGTAATCCTGTCCAGGTTGCACATAACAGAATCTTTGCTAGTTGTATGCCTGCATCCCCAATCAAGTGTATATTTCTATCAGCATGAAGTTTTGCAGTTCATTCTTCAAATTTTAAAAATAGAGATCTCCATCCATTCTACCATTAATCTTAGCAGTATAGCCAACTCCTTGCCAAGTCATACAGCTCCACATTATAACAGAACCTCCTCCAAACTTTATAGTTCCCTCTACTAGCCTATTACTAAAGCTCTCATCTGGCTTTTTTCATGCCCATTTATAATCATCTAACTCTAGATAATTGATTTTGGTCTCATCTGACTAAATAACATGCTTTTAGTTCTCTATAATCCAATTTTTATGGGCATAGGCAAAGTTTATATAAGCCTTGTGATATTTGACAAAAAGTAAAAAAGATTTCTTTTTGACTATAGCCTTCATACTAGACTTTTTCAAGTGCTGGCAGATTGTATTAGAATTGAAAGGTTGATTAATAATGTTGGAAAGAGTTTTGAAAACCTAAACAGCAGTTTCTGCCTTGCCACTAAAAAAAAAATAAATATCATGCTGAATATTAATAGGAGAAAGTTTAGATGGGTAACCACCAGAGGACTTTTCTAGGTTTGGGCACTCTTTGAAGCAAAGCCTAGATACAGTAGAGACATTAAGGCCCATATGAGAGGCAATAGAGCAGGCAAAATGTTCAGCATGATGCTAAGTCAGAATAGTAGCTTTCTAATTAATAGAAAGTGATTTTATGATAGTAAAAGCAGGAAAAAAAGGAGTGTGAAAACTGTTTGAAACTCAGACATAGTATATCTTTGTTTATAGTATCAAACAAATGCAAATATTCACATATATACATAAAATTTCATACATAATTTAAAAGTGAATAAATTATTGCAATAAGGTTACTGTTTTATAATAGCTATATCTCAGCAAGCCCTAAGTGGAATGACATGACCTAGGGGGCAGTGTTGTAGCCAAGAGTATGTACATTAATTCATCTCACCAACACTAAGCACAATTCCCACATATAATTGCAATATGCTTTATGTATTGAATTGAGATCAAATATTGCAATGGTTTTTTCACTCACTGTAGTAACTCAACTTGAAGTAAAATAAATTCATATCTTTTTGCCTTTGGAGGTACAAACTTGAATGGAAATCACCTCTTTTCAGAGACCTTGTAGTTGTTGTAACAATGCTTCTTTAGAATGCTCTGTAAAAAAACAATGTAATTGTCAAGAGCAAGTGCAGAAAGAAGTTTTTTTTGTTTTAATAGTCCTCTCTTCATTAATGGTACTACCTTTCCCTTTGCCTTTTTTTCATGACTGAATAGATAGTCAGAGCAACAGTAAAGGTATAATTCCTCTCCTTAGAATGAGTAGGGGAGGGCAATGACATGGTGTGACACAGGATAAGCTTTCACTAGCAATTACACTCTTACTCAGATGCACACAGGGTCCTCACACAGCCATACGAGTTTTGAAGTGCATTTTCCACATCGTTTTGTAATCAGCTATAAAGTCGTTGAAAATCCCCATGGAAGGTTCTGCCATTTGAGAGAACACAGACATCCCCGCTGCGGGATTCAGCTTGGTACTACGATTGATCCAGTTCGCACCTGATGAAAAAGAGTAGTATCGCTCTATCGATACGAGTGTGCATGAAGACGACTTACAACTCAATCCGAAGGGAGGGTACAGCATATTTGCTCCAACTCTATGTGAACCCCGTATTCACTTATTGTATTGATACGCGTCCCGATATCACCACACCCGACGCTCGTCCATGTTAGTTGCCTGGCTCCTACGCTACTTTTAAACTTCATCCTTTAAGGCTACTCGCATCATTAACAGGTAAACGCCGTTTTGCACGTCCAACTACAAATTTGAGAATAACTTTGCTTACGACTCGGTCGTCGTGCAAGGGAAACAACAAACCTGAGGTGACGGCTGCTAACATACCTAGTCGAACGCAGTGAATGATCAAAAATACAAAGTCTATCAACGAATAATACAGTAACATAACTCCTAATGCAAGGCGGAAAAATGAGCGAGGCTCATTGTGAGTTGAAGCGTCCAGTGGTTGAAACGACATAGACGACGTTATCGCCGGAAGGTAAACTATGGATCAGGATCATCGCAGCCCACAAAGACAGGCGGTCGATCAGATGCATACACCTGCCTCACGGCAGCCCCTTCGTGCCACGGCCTCTGCCACAGAAAGAGGTTCGCGCTTTACACCCAAGGTTAGTTTGATTGTGTCACAGAGTGGTGCGAGGCACTCACAACCAGGAGACCGACGGGTCCAACTTGTATTCCAGGAACCGCGATAGGCACAGGTGATGTAGAGGCTAAAAAGGCATCCATCAGAATGATTGCTTGGGAAAGCAGTGGCTGAGTAACTGACTCAAGGCAATCAAGGCAGCAATAACGTAGAAGACTGTGAACTTGGCGCGGTGCATATCGATTTTGGGACGCGTTTATTGTCGTGAAGTACCCGAGGTTGACTTGGTATGTCGGATGAGAAAGGGAAGGAGGGTGCAGAACAATAAGAGTGGCGAGAGTGGCCTGACTGAGTTAGACCGGGATGTTCCCAAGGGGTCTTTATACATCGCAACACGGTGTCGACATCTCCCTTTGAGCTTGCCCTACGAGGTTAGGAGCAAAAAGCTGAGAACCAAATTTGGGGCATCACTTGAGACCCAATTTGGACGTTTGCTTGTTCACCTCGCTACCCTGCGTTTCATAACGGTGCCAAGTGTCAAACTGGCACCAATTTCCCGCCAACCATGCACCCTATCGATATGACGATATGAAGTGTGGGTATGACTTCTTCGCGATATACAATCTGACTAGTGACATCGCAAGTCGGAAGAAATTGTCCAGCCCAGGTCACCAAGCTGCGGGAGGGTAGTATTCGAACATTTGTGAGTACGCGCACTTGCTCTCGATCGAGACTCTTACGGCTTCACACTCGTCTTTCGTACTTCAAGTGTCATTTTCTGTGTCTACACTCCACACACAATACAGTATATCTGATCGCCCGATATAACGTGGGACTCATGACCGCCAAATGCAGAGGGTATTAAGCGCACTTTTAGTGCCACTTCGACTAGCGCTTCTAGCGTTCGCTTGCGCTTTTCCCTCGACGGCGCAGTATTTGATATGGACGCCTCAGCTTCGTCCGTTTCGACATCGCACGCGTGCTTGACATGTCCTCTTTCCAGTCAGCAATCTCATTTCGAGTCATATTGTATCGACTTGCACTGTGCACTACTCGTTGCGCCGTCCATCCTGCGTCACCTTTGGCCACTGTTCTAGTATGTTCACGTAACTATCGATTTAGGTATAGGTACTCCCTGCCCTATCTGGCTGCTCAGCAAGTTTTGCTGGTCGACGCCTCTTGTTGCTGATCTCGTCCATGGCGTCTGCGCCATGTCTCAAGTCCTCTGTGGTGCAGAAGATATGCTGTTCTTGAGGTGTGCGGTTTGTATAGTTCAGCCCCTTGATCGGTGCATCTTGATGACTCTTGGCTGCGTGTCCACATCAAGCCCGATCGGACGGCCTGACACTGGATTGGAAAAACACTAGCTGTCATGCCGCAAACAGCAGAAGAACGTACTCTAGGTGTCGTGTGACCTTGACAATCGGGTACTTAGTATGTCTCAATTGCGAACCAAGCGCGTATCATATCACTGCAAGGGCCATTCGTTTTACTCGGTGAGGTCTCTGTGATTGATTGTCGGAGCGACTTGTTGGGATCCGATCAGCCGCGAGAGGACCCGCGCGCTAATGCCCTCAAACAATACTTCAGCGTAATGTTTTTTTATAGCGGAGGCTGCTGTGCACACGGAAAAAATAATATCATAGTTGAAGAACGTCCAAAGTACCCTCAGTTCCTGCTAAACCGAACCGCCATTTCAATACCTCGTCATCTGACTGTTGCTCCTTGATGTAGGTTGGTGTCATCGAGGATGGATGATCGTTTCTAGGATCCGGAGAATATACTTCTATGAAGGGTCAAAATCCTATTACCTTGTGGGAATTACGCAGTTGCTTGGTCGCAAGCTTGAAAGACTCGACACTGCTCCCCATGAAGGAACCGATTCGAACGCGGCCGATCACACTAGTTGTAATACTTCAGTCCCATCGCCCGCTTGCTGTTCCTGGTGTTTGTCTCGACAGGATGACTCTCCGACGCAGACCTCAAAGAAAATCAACCTCCGAGGGCTCTGTAGTCATCAATCTAGGATGTTTTTGGTGTGCCGAACCATTACTTTGACAGTTGACAGGACTTGATGGGAGAGGCTCATTCCGACAAATAACAGGTTAGGCGAACGCGGGAGACAGAATCTTGCCCTAACCTTTGCTATTTCATGGCAAAATTGTTCTGTAGGTAGAAGCTACATCAAAAACCTCGAGCCAGCGATAAAGATACAAAATCTATCAGCCAAGGATACAGTCACATAGGTCCTAATGAAAGATAGGAAGAATGAGCAATGCTCGTTCTTGTTTGGAAAGAACGTCCAGGAGGTTAAAGAGTGAGCGTTTGAGCTATAAACGACGTTATCGCCGGAGGGTGTGAGGGGTATATGGGTCGCGACCTTCAAACGAAGAATGAAGAAAGACCGACGGATGATCACAAGCAACCTCCCCTGCAGCCCCGATCGTAGAATTCTGCCACAGGAAGAGGTTCACGCTTTACACAAGGTTAGCCTGACTGTGACTACAGAATATTGCGAGGCACCCACAGCGATGACATCGGTGTGTGCGACCTGCACCCCAGGTGCCGCGACAGGTACAGGTGAAGTGGAGGCTAAAAAAACATCCGTCAGAACAATTGCCTGGGGCAGTGGCTGAATGACTGACCTAGGGCTGCCAAGGCAGCAATAACGTAGAAGATGGTAAATTTTGTGCTGTGCATATCTGGGATGCGTTTATAGACTTGGTCTGCTAGGCAAGAAAGCGAGGTAGGTAGCGAGACTGTGAAGTTGACGAGATAGTTGACACAGACAACTCGAATACACCAAAGGGTCTTTTATACACTTCGTAACGCGTCGTTGACGTTCTCCCTTTCAACTTGCCGTAAGAGGATAGCAGCTAAAGCAAAGCACCAATTTCGGCACTTCACTTGAGACCCAAATTGGATGTTTGCTTGTTCGCCTCGCGACTCTTGCGTTCGTTTCCCACCCGTTTCACGGAACACAAATTACACGACCCATCGCGAGAGAGACGCACTGAACTACAAGACCTCCCTATTACGACCGTAATAGAGACGTCGGAGTTTGAATATCGGCAATTGGACGACCACTCGGCATGGGTCTCAAAGACCTCGTCTTCATGTCTTCATCTTTTTGTCGATATGTCCCTCTGTTCCTTTGAACATGGGGTAGCAGCTCTCCATTGCCTACCGATTCGCTTTTTGTGTTTGCTTGGGTCACTGTCACTCTTGGGTCTTAACAACTTTGTGACTCGGCGTTGCCCGGAGATTGGCAGCCCGACCCGTCCTCCTTGTCTGCCTGTATCCAAGGACCGTCCCAATGGTTTCTCCGGCAATGTGTCGGTACCTGTGTTCAAGGGCGCCACTAGGCACTACTTTGGGAGTCCCCTTCAGTGCGTGGGGCACGATCAACAGGACGGTATAACCATCTGCAAAGGTCGTGGGGGTGGTGGTCTCCTTGCTGCGAACCTGCGGACACACGAACACGACTGATGGGCTGAGCTACAAAGGGAAGGCGAAAAAAGGAACGTCGGGTAAATACAACACCTGCCAAAAAAGGTCGTGCGCTTGACTTGTTTTGGAACAAACCAACTACTGAAACAGTCTGGATTACATTCAAGTTCTCATGCTGCGCATTTGGAAACGGTGGACAGATCGTACTCTACGACCTACATAGCGAGCGCCCACACGCTTGCACTGATGGCGATGCCCAGACATATGGTGGAAAAGATACCGACAGGCACTGGTAAGCCAGCCCATACATACGCGAGTATCCCAGTGAGCGCCAAAAGAAACCCAACTGTACTGAGACAAAGGGTGGTATAGTAGCAATGCGTCAGAAGCGACAGTGGGGGCGGCGGAGAAGGCCGAGATTCTTGAGAGACGGGAATGAATCGAGATATCACCGGATGTTGTAGAAGAGCTGCAAGCCGATGTCCCGGGTGCACCGTCTGTAGTATAATCCTTCGCGGAAGACGCCGTGGTGGTTGAGTTAGGCCTACACCCAAGGATTGGACGCCCTCGGCCTTTGTATCATCCTCATGGATGGCGTCAACAATTTTGTACTGGATCAGTGCAAAGGACGCGACATAGCCAAGTATACCTAGGTGTGGATTGAACGATGCAATGGGTGACGACAACATGAGAGTCACTTACATGCACAAATGTGAAACACCAAGGCTCCCGAAAGACAAGAGTACACCAGTTCACGACGAGCCGTGCTTGTGGAAAGTCCGATTTGCGTATTCAGAGCCGACAAGGAGAAGAGCTGTCCATCCATTGATGTCAGAAACGTAGTCTTGATGAGATTGCGTCATGAACATGGGTGCGGTCAAAAAAGACGGTTGTTGACGCACCACAACAGTGAGAATCTGCAGCCGCTGCATCCAGGCGGCCAGCAGGTCAGAGATTGCCTGTGTCTCGTCATCGTCTCCAGGGCTCGGAACTGGTGCATTGTCTAGCACCTCCCCAGTATTGCTTCTGCCATCGCTCAAGTTTCCAGCGGCGCTGTTTCCATGTGACAGCAGGGACAAACTGGGTCGTTCGACTCCACAGGATTCATACGACATACGTGGCGTATTATACTCTGAATATGCTTCCTGATCACCTCCTACATGCTTCTCGTGATCACACATAGTAGATAGTTTTTTTATGCGACCTGCAGGTGGGAGTGTCCCTACGGGACAGTTTGCGAAAATCGATGAAAACAGAATAAGCCTAGCTACCTAGAAAGTCGAGATGGGGCAACTAACCGGGACCGTTTGTGCTGGCAGTTCTTGATTTGTCGAGCAAGGAGCCTAGTGGATCTGTCCGGAGAAGGAGTTCAACGGAAGTTAATAGGATGCTGACCAACACTATCCTGACTGGGCAACTCGAGGTTCTGTGCTAAGCACGATTTTAATTAGTCGCTATCCAAACATGGACCACGCAGTCATTGAAGCAGGGGCACCACTCCAGCTAATCACCGTATCAAAGGGACCTGGGAGATACACGGCTTGCGGTGCTGCATAACCACATGAGCGAAGTGCTATATTAATGGTATCACGTGCACTGATTTGGTACCTTGTTCTCACGCCCGCACAGTCGCACAGTGCAGCAAGGCCACTTCATGGGCAACTCTAGGACCCTCAACAATGCTGTTTCTGGTCATACTATACAGGTCTCTGCGAGGTATATAGATTCTTGTTTTCTTTTTGATTTTGTGCCCCAGGCGGAGAGTAACCAAATGGACGACCCACGGTCATCTTCTGGCATTTAGACCCTGCATCTGCTCCATGACACGTTGCACTCTTGAATCAACTTTTGCTCCTCGAAATAATCTTTTCTCTTTGACCGTATGAATTGGAGTCCAGCTCGTCAACGTCACATAGCGGTAGTTGGTGCCACTTTGGCCACACTGAGTTTGCGTAGGTGTTTCGAATTGTCGCATTGCGATTACCATTGAGATGGTCGCACTCAGATGATCCATTCAAAAAATCCTTGGAAAGATCGTCTTTGCTTGACCATGGAGTGGACTCGCCATCGTGAGAATCGACGAGTGTGATTTCTGCTCATGTCAAGTCACGTCGCTTTCCACCACACACACGGCTCGACACGAATCGATCATCCACGCCACCTGGATCCATCATCGTACGTGAGTCTATTGTTTGCTGAGAGTACGAAGATGAAAAGTGTCGTATCGGTCGGTGGTGTATGCTTGACGGGAGGTCTCCTGGACGCTTCTGAATGATCCACTTTCCCGTCCTCTGAGACTGGGAGTCGAATCTTCTCTCTGAATCGTTGCTATTTTATGCTAGCGGCTTGGTGCATCATGTTGACTGTCTGTCTGTGTCAGGGGTGCCGTGCACACGTTGGGCCTCGCCGGAGCCTGACACGCTTCACGTTCGTGGATCAACAAAGGGGAAGCGAAGGACTAGTAGGGTAGATGTTCTCTCATGGGGCATGTGCAGGTCATCCAGTCTAGTAAGCGGGGTCGATATCCATCGATGGTCGTGACCAATGCTGTCGGTCCCCGCCGCCCAAGCCTTCCATACAGACGAAATGTGTCCTTGCCTGATGGTCGGCTGAAACACCTTGCCCAAGGTCCGCCCTAGAACTCTCCGGAGACACTCTTGTCCGGGTCGTGCCGCAAACACGAGGCAAAGTGCCTGGTTCCACATGTCGTTCCGAGGTGCGGGTACATAAACTGGAAAAGGGTGGATGGAGCCGTCACATCCGATTATCTGTCCTGTCGTTCTCTTCCACTCCACGTCGTCGTTGTAAAGCACCTCGCGCCATGGCTACGATGGACATCGAAATGACATCTCCGGTTGGACCCATGATCGCTGTAGGATACGACCAGGGTGACGAGATCAGCATTTCGGTGAGGACCATCGTATAGAACGACTCCATCGCTCGACGCTCACTGCATCACAGGCTTATCAGTCAGAAGTCGATCTCTGTCAACTGCTACAGGCCATGTCCCTGACCAAGGGTAAACTCAAGGTTGGTGGCGTCCAGCCGTTCGTCTTTAATGATAGTCGCGTTGACGTTCGCTGGAGAAAGGTTCTCGAGACAGACACGGCCGACTATGCCCCACATGCATCGCAAAGTGCAAACGAGCACGATGCAAGCACGGAGGATTCAGCATACCACGTGAGTCCTCCCGCGTTGCTTTCCCCTCGCATTCCTCATCGAGCCGTCCCTCGGCCTCCAGTCAGACGCGTCGGAGTCATCAAGCTCAAAGTCCAGCTTCTCCGACCTGCCCCACACCGATTCCCTGCCCACCTCATCCATCATCACCGCCCAGCCACCCCAGCTCCCCGCATGCCACTTCCTCCAATCCATCCTCGCTTCGCTCGCCCCAGAGTCCCCCGTCCTCTCTCCCTCGCCGTACCCCTATCCCGCTACAAACGCCTTTCAGACGACGAATGGCGTCTACCTAGATACTCTGCTCCTTCATCGCAGTCTTCTCGCCGCGTTCCCTCCTGCACACAAAGGGTGCGCAGCGGCGCTGCACGAGATCGCGCGGGCGATTGAGGTGCGGGCGTGGCAAGCTGATCGTGATTCGGACGCGGAGGCGGTCGCTGCGCTGAGACAGGAGGCCTTCATCGTTGCGCACTGGGTGTAACTCTTATTATTTCATCAAGAAATCTGCAAGTTGGATTTGAGTACGTAGAGGCTGGTTCTCTGTTCGTTTGTGAAGCAAGTTTTAGCATCAGATGCTTTGTCGTTACATACACCGTGTCGCATAATGATAATGAATTTCGCAAACAAGGACACCGACGCTGCCCATGCACCTGGACACTCGTCTTCACCATGTACCAAGATCGTGTCATAGGGGACAACTGCAAAAAGATGACCTAGGATGGATTGATGTATTGCTGCAATAAATCGACATATACATTGTAGATATCCGAGTTTGACACGCTGCGAGATGGCACTAGAAAACTCAAGTAAAGACATCGGTTGCATTGTTGAAAACAAGCAAGTTGGGTGAACCCAAGCCCACGTCCTCAATCACATCAGGGGTGGAGAGCGCCACAAGAGCTTCCTTGAGCTGTGCAGGTGTCATGGTAGCAGGACCCCGAGGAATTGGACCAAAGAAGTCAGGCAAAGGAAGGTACTGAGACATCCAAGAGGGAAGGGCAGCGCGAGCAATAGCATAGAGGGAAACATATGTCTCCTCGTCCTTGAGTGCTTCGGGGGACAAGTGCAAAGGAACGGAAGGATTAAATGTCACAGAGGGGTAGATAGAGAGAAGGTACGCGAGAAGACCAGCAACGTGAGGCGATGCCATGGAAGTGCCCGAGAGCGTGGCAGTTGCCGTCCGAGAACCGGTGTAGGTGGAGATAATGTTGAGACCGGGGGCAAAGACATCCACACATTTGCCAAAGTTGGAAAAGTAAGCGCGTTCATCACCAAGCGTGGAAGCTGCAACAGTGATTGCCTTCCTCGAGCTTGCAGGCGAATATTTACAAGCATCCTTGTTGTCGTTGCCTAGTTCCATGAGCAGATAAAAGTACAACAGTCAAAAACTACATACCAGCAGCTACAGCAAAGTGGAGCCCAGAATCGACAGCTCTGTCAATGACAGTATTCAAGGCAGGCGACTTGGACCCTCCAAGACTCATGTTGGCGACAGAACCCTTGTGGGAGGTCTTGCCGGTGGCAGCAACTTCAGCGCGGGCAGCTGCAGCCTTGAGCTGAGCCTGTTCTGAAGCCCAAGCGACACCAGCAATGACGTCGGACATGGATCCACTACCGTTGGAGCCAAGAACCTTGACGGCAGTCAGGTTTGCCTTCTTGGCGACACCATACTTGCGAGATCCAATGGTTCCAGCACAGTGTGAACCGTGACCATTGCCGTCCTCGTCCTCTTCGTTCGTCATAATGGTCTTACCCCAAGATGCGCGATTCCCAAACTCTACATGGTGGATGTTGATACCGGTATCAATGACGTAGACGTCGACACCTTCGCCGCCATTCGGATCATACGAGTAACGTGTGAAGGTGCTAAAGCTGAGCCGCTCCCTGT
>JBBPJS010000361.1:0-17952 GCA_038088835.1 Singerocomus rubriflavus
CCTTCTGATCTTTCACATCTTGTGATTAATCTTCCATTTAGATTAAACCCTGCAACTTCATCTCTGCTTTTTCCATTCTGATAGATGAGTTGCCTAACCTTTTCCTCATGGACTAAACCCTTCTATAGTATAGCCAATAGCAATAATACCATATACTCTAGATAGTAAGTCACAGCTTGGTCTGTGCACTCGCATGTACCGTATATAAAGGGTTGTGCAAGGGCTGTCATCCCCCAGCCAAATCCACTTGTTCACCTCTTCTACTCTGCCTTAACTGGTGGCCTAGTGATGTTTAAGAAACAACAAGTAAAAGAGTAGCTATTCGCCTACCCAGTCTTTAGACTGCCTAGAAGTGAGGCATTGCTCAAATGCAGTCTCACTTATCCTCCTCCACTCTATTCTTATTCTGTGTGGTCATGCAAGCTCGAGACTCAGTTAAGATGATGTCACAGTCAAAACAACTCAAAGCCAATGTTCTTTGTGGTATCGTCCCTCTTTGTGAAGGACACTAACTGATGATAGAAAACCAACATGATGCAAGGTCTTATCACAAGAACCTACAGATGTTATACCTGTGGGTCCTATAGGTGTATGCTGCCATGGTCCCTTATCATATTGACAATGTTCTATTTATTAGTGGTTTCTCCTTGCCTATGGGCTTGAAGATAATCTTGTTGGATGCTGTGTGGTACATTCAAAGATGGGGTGGCACCCCTGACCAGCTTTCAAGGTTGGCAACCTGGAGATAGCCACATGATTATCCAAGACCCAGACTCCTTACTCCAAGAGTCACTTATGATTATGCCAGTCTCTTAGGTGCTGATATTAGAAGGATATGTGCATGGTGCAATAGTTCATTGCAATACTGACAATGCAATAGTTCATCAAGATGTTGATGATCACCCTTTCCTCACTTCCATTCCTCCCCTTGCTGTTCAGCATTCCTCTCTTCCACAATTGCTTTAGGACTCTCTTAATGATGTCAGATCACCCGATGAGTTATAGGTGATGGATATAGGTAGGGTTATAGTGTTTCTCTGGTTGCTCAACATGCAGCCACACTATCATATGACATCACAAGTGTCAACATGAATCTGGTAAGGGGGTGTGATGGTGTACATGGATATAGTTCATAGTTCCTGTAGAAGTTGTTAGAAAGGTTTTCAGATAAGGAATGTGGCCTCTTCTGGTTGCAGGCCAGTAAGCAGCCTAATCCAAGTGTTGCAGAACTGAAGAGTTCCATCTATCCAACCACTAAATCTAACCAACCCAGCAGACGACCAGGGAACAATATGATGAATCCTTGAGATGATATTCAGATAGAAGAATGCTAAATAGCAGGGATATGAGATATGAGATAAGAAGAGGACTGAGTCGGAACATCTTTATAGTTAAACTCTAGGACTACTGTTATAATTTTCCCCTTGTAACCTTGTTTTACCATACACTTGACTATGCTTCAGACTCATAGTGCACTCGTCACATGCATACTTCATCTTCCAGTGACCACCCACTCTCCTAGACCTCCCTCTAGGCTTGTATTGCACTCCCAACATGCATACTCCTTGACTTGCACTGCACTCCTAAGTGCATCCCTCATGACCCACACTGCACCCACTAAGTGCATGCCTCCAGACTTGTATTACACTTACTCATGTATACTTCATCCCCATAGCTAACCTGACAACCCCATGACCACTTAGTCACATGACTTCCCCACGTGATCCACATCATGTGCTCCAAAAACCCACACCACTCCTTACATGCAACCCACATGCCTTATATCTCACATTTCACATCTCACGTCTCAAGTTTTGCTTCTAGCTTGCCCCTATGTCACACCAAGTCACCCTCACAGTATACCCTAGTCAAGGCCATCAGAACTTTGCCCTTCTGTTTCCTATTTCACATTCTGATGAGCTTCTCCATTGTCCTACACTTCACCATTGTTAATTATTGGCAATTCCATAGTTGACAGTCTTCCTACTATCTTCTATGCATTCCCCATTGTTCATGTGGCCCTTTGCATCTAGATACATACCTCACTCTTTTGGTACACCCTATGCCTTCCCCTTCATCCTAGGCTTCTCAGCCTACCCTGTAGTATGGCATGTGTGCCATCCCCTCATGTATATATACTCAAGCACCCATGTAGCTAATTCTCTAGCTTTGTTCTACCTTTACATGTACCTTCTATCCATGGTACTTGTCCTTAGCTTCCTTGTGTAGCAATACACATTGTATCCACTCATTTGGTAGCTGTCACTATCTTTCTCTTCATTTACCAATAGCAGTGCTACTCACCCACCTCTCACCATCCTTTGTCTCATAACTCGCCCACCAGTTGTGTCACCACTGACCTGAGAGAAAGTCCCCTTGGAGTCTAGCTAAGCAGACTCATCCCTTTGTTCCAGGCTAACCTCTCCAATTAGCCTTTCACTTATAGATAGCCCCTAGCAGGCTCCCCTAGATAGGCCCATTGGCCTTCCATTGTCTCCTGTGTCCCTCTGTATCTATAGAAGGTACTTAAAGTTCTATGTGTGAAGCTCTGCCTGGGCTTGCACATAACAACTACTCTTGCAAGTCCTTGATAACTGTCATACTCTTGCAATGAGGTTCTGTCTTCCTCCTAACACTACAACCTAATGTATGTAGTGTAATCATGTTCAGCTCTTGGGGCAAGGGTTCTGAGCCTGGGGTAATTGCATGGCTGATTCCAGGTTGCCATCCTTGAGAACAATGCATTGTCACCGTAGATACATAGGTATATTCTATAACCCCAACATATGTCCCAATGAGAAGTGCTATGTCACTTATGGCTTAAATATTTGTAAGGTTCTGTATGAATATGATAAGATCCTACATGGCAATGAGGGCCTCTCAGGATCACAGGTATAACATCAGTACTCTAAACAATGAGGAGTACATCACATGGTATTTGATACATTTATGAGTTCATTATAACTTTCAAGGAATGTCTTTCATTCTTCTCTGTTACTGGATTTTGTAAGAGCACTTGAACAAGCTTGCTAGCTGGCCATAATTCAGTGGTATGATGGTGCTAGGGTCAATGAATGATGGTACGATGAGAAGGGGGAGGATAAAGGTTAGCTTTATCTCCAGATATCTCACTCCCAGAGTCTCAATGAAGAGAGGCTAGGCAAATAACATCCTTTACTTGTACTTAGTCACTAGGCCACCTTGGTAGGCAGAGTAGGATGCAAGGTAACAAGTGGATTAGGCTAAGAGAACAGCCAACTCATAACCCCACTACTTATAGGTTACAGGAGAGTGCACAGACCAAGCTGTACACTAGGGTCTAGGGTATATGGGATTAATGCTATAGGCTATACTATATAAAAGGGTAAGGTCCATGTTGCAAAGGTTAGGCATTCATATGGAGTGGGAATATGAAGAGCAGATATGAATGCAGAGAATATTGTAGAATGGAAAATTGATCACAAAGTGTGACTGATCAGAGAGGAGATCATGGCAGAGATCCATCTAGAATCTTGCAGGGTCATGATTGAGATGTGAGATCCTGATAAATGATCATACCAATCAGAAGAAACAACAGAGATGAAGAAGGTGAGGTGATCAGAATGGAAGAATGATCAGTGATGTCATGACAAGATGAAGGGAGAGAAATGTGATGATGTGAACACATGACAGGGTGAAGACGTAAAGGTGTGAAGGGAATGAGGGAGGTCACATAATCAGGGAATATCATGATTGTGTACTTGTGCAATGCATGCGTGCAGTCATAGTACCAAGTATCATACACAATTTGTAACAGTTCCCTGATCATCCACTGGGTTGTTGGGTTTGGTTGGCATGGTAGACAAAACTCTTTGGTTCTGCAACATTATGTCCTCACTGAACATAAAAGCCCCATATACTTCAAGAAAGCACAAAAGCTCAATTGACAACAAGCACACTGACTCCTTGACCTTGCTAACTTTGACCTTCAACTTCAACATATGCCTGAAATGCAACTCACAGCTCTCAATGCCTTATCCCATAGACTTGACCATGGCAAAGAGATCCCTTCTGACAACCATGTCACTCTCCTTTCTCCCTCTCTCTTTGTCAATCTTATTGACATTGATCTTACCTCCCAGCTTTCCAAGGCCACCAAGAATAACCCTATGACCCTCAACCTCCTTTGCAAGCTTAACCCCAACACTCCCACTTTCCTCTGCTTCTACTTGTCTGCCTTTCAATTAATGGACAGACTCCTCACCTATGACATTGTCACCACGACCCGGATCAAATACCCGCAGAAAATGTCACCCTGATGGGGACGATTGCCTTCCGACGGGACACACGGAGAGAGTCGAGGTCTTCAACCCGGGCAAAAGGCCAGAAGTCTCCCTTTGTTACGACATAATTATTCATACAGATTCATTCACGATCATTGATCATATGGAATTCCCCTCGTCGTCAAGTGCTTGGAATCCAAATATCTCGTGTATATACATATTACTGGTGGCATTCTCCGTGTTCCTTGTCACGCTGTGTTGATGTTTCATGACACTTCCGTTCGTGTCATGTTTGCACTTTTTTATTCACACATGATCATTATAACACATTACCGTGGAAATGAGCTCTCGATTAGACCCAATATATACCACTCGCCTGTAGGTCTTATTGCGCAAGATAACTTGTTCACTTGTCGTTGGGCTGACTCCATTACGGGGAACTCAGGATAAGTAATACTATATGGTCGTCGTCATTCGATTGTAAAGACAGATAATTTTTTCGTACGAATTATCAGCGTGTACATCGCGACGTATCTATCTACTTTATGTCGTTGTAAGCATATGGACAGTACCTCCATGTAAATACAAGTAAATTCTACTGACTGGACCACCAATGTACAAGGTTTGCTCTACAGCAGAAAACAAAAATGCCACCAAAAAAGGACAGCACAGTGAATACTGGTCATACCAACAATGAAACTAGGCAGAAAATAGCATATTGGCAGCATGTGATTGGAATCACATGACATATAGAACAATGTTGTAGCCAAGGGTCCATACTACAATTCATCTCACCAAAGCAAAGTATAATTCTTTCATATGATTGCAGTATTCATCATACACTAGATTGGAGTCAAATATTGGGCTGGTTTTTGGAGTCACTGTAAGTCCAATATATGGTATCTGTCAGCATGCCTACACATTAGCAAATTTGGCTCTGTGATAGGCGAGAACATAATGGTACAGCATTTTCCTGTTTATAGTCGGCTGAAACGAGCAGTACAGCTTATTGATAAGCCTAGCGAGGCCTATGCGAGGGTTAGTAAATTTAGCTCTAATCAGGAGGAAATCCAAATATTCCTTATTCGGTCACCGTAGGGTTGTCCTAGGACTCAGTTAATCGGCTACCACAGTGTCAGATGGGCCTACGATGCTGAAGGGGAAATAGAACCAGGTCAAATGTGTTCTTACCGACGGAGGTTGCTGCCTATAATGGTACTAGTTACCGTCTCCAACGGAAGCTCACTCTTACGTTTCAGCATAAACTAGAGGGTTTGGAGTGCGCAAGTTTTACACGGTTAGCACCACGTAAGGGAACCTGTGGCTGCATCTGTCAGAGCGCATTGACTTAAATATCGACCAGCCAGCCGATACTGCGCAAATCTTCCCCCCATGACCTCTCGACCTTTCGACCTACTGGCCAGCACCTCTGGTTATGTCGCCACTGCTGTTATTATTTTCTCAGCTGCAAAATTATGTCGGTCTTCCAAGGTGGGTATAACTTGCGAGAACACCTGCTCCCCTCGATCCTGACTCGGTCTCTTCAGCTTGATGCTATCCCCACAGTTGGCTCGAGTAGCTGGCTCGGATCATGGTGGGCTGGGATAACCTTTCTGAATAATGCGCTAGACGTTATTCGAGAAGGGTATAAGAAGGCAATTTGATTGTTTCGCATATTTCATGCCCACTCACTTGCAGTATTTTAGCACAAGTCAGCACCATTCAAGATCGCAGAATTCGGTCATTGGATTGTCATTGTTAGCAGCCGGAAGCATATGGAAGAACTGCAGAGAGCTCCCGATGATGAACTCTCTCTCACTGAGGCCGTAAATGATGCGAGTGGCTATTTCTCGTGGTGTGAATGAACTTACATTATCATTAACAGAGACTTCAAGTAAAGTACACAATGGGACAAAGAATTCATCACGACCCTTATCATGCCACACTTTTTGGCTCACGATTAACTCGGAATATCGGGGCGTTGTTTCCAGAAATCAGAGACGAAATCGTCGCATCCTTTGATGATGTGCTGGACCTCAGGGGCAATGGTGAATACTTCGCTTTCGAGTTCATCCATGTGTGTTATTTATGAATGCATACACAGAGTGGAAGAGTGTACCGGCGCTCAGCAGCATTGAGAATGTAGTCTGCAGGATTAGCAACAGAGTGTTTGTTGGACTCCCATTATGTGGGCTTTCTGATAGCCTCCATTCGTTTGTATTTTGCTTCAACCATTCTAGGCCGCGATCCTGACTGGATCGACATCAACCTTCAGTATGCCCTTGGTGTTGCAAAAAGGGGTTTTTTTATCGCATTGTTCCCAGACTTGCTGAAACCGTAAGTCACTTACATCCACTGATATGTGACCTAAGTTTGAATGTGATGATAGCATAGCTGCCCGGTTCCTTTCGAATTTTAATCAAAGCAACCGGCGTGCAAGGAAGCTTCTCGGTCCAGTCATCAAGGAGCGACAGAAATCCCTCAACGAGCATGGGAATGAGTGGATCAACCAGCCTGTCGGTCAACCTGGTTCGAAGACATGATGGCCACTGACTATCTGCTTTTTGGTAGAACGATTTTCTATCATGGTTGATGGATGAAGCAGAAGGACCAGAGCTGACAGAAGAGTCCTTGACAGCTCGGATCTTGTCTGTCAATTTCTCCGCTGTCCCAGTGAGCCTCAATGCCGTCTCTTCACACATGCATGATGCCCATACATATATATTTGCGATTAGACGTCCTCCATTGTACGTTTCGACCCTTTATCATGACCATAACCCGCTTGGTTAATGAACTCGACAGACCTTTACTCATGCACTCTTCTACCTTGCAGCTAATCCTCAGTATATCCAGCCTCTTCGAGACGAGGTAGAGGCGGTCGTTGAGAACGAAGGATGGTCAAAAGTTGCAGTTGGTAAGATGTACAAAATAGACAGTTTCCTCAGGGAGTGCCAACGTCTCGAGGGCATGGTTGGCTGTACGTGACCCTGCATTCCTTGGATGCATCAACTATTCTTATCCAATCCTATAGTAACTTTAATGCGCAAGGCATTGAAAGACTTTACATTCTCGGATGGCATGTGTGTACCCAAAGGTACTACGGTCTTTGCAGCTACTCAATGCATACACTATGACGACGCGATTTATGAGAACGCACACTCATTTCAACCTTTCCGATTTTCTGATTTGCACGAGGGCGACGACGATGTGGGACATCAACTTGTCACAACGACGACCGAGTATTTGGCCTTTGGACATGGTCGACACGCGTGGTGCGCGTCCTTCTTTCACATGGATTATCATGATTACGAGAACTTACCCCTCTGTATGACCAGTTCAGGACGTTTCTTTGCTGCAAACGAGCTGAAGACCATGTTGGCCCATATCGTGGTAACTTATGATATCAAACTGGCGGACAACTCGACGCTTCCACAAGCGGTGCGCCTCGGATACTCGTTACTACCAGACCCGAGTGCAAAAGTCATGTTTAGGAGGGTTGGCTGAACACTCCATTGGTGTTACATGCCCTATGTTTTTTTTTAAAACTATTTTGAGAGAGAGAGAACGAACGAGAAACAATGTTTTTGTCGTCTTTGGAATCTGTACTTATCTCCGGATGTTAAAATACGCAAACCTTACTAGCTATAATAGCCACAGTACTTAACCATCCTGTCTGAGTCGAACAAGGCTTGCGACTAGATTTGAATGGATTCACCGCAGAGATTTAAGCAGAGCCAGAACCAGCTTACCGAGGGTGAACCACGCTCAAAATTCAGTACCATGGAAGGACAGATAGTATCTATATTACAATTGTGATATGGTTAAGGGATGCTTGTGTGAGGTGTACCCCGAGGAAGCCATTGTGAGCTGCAAAGACAACCTCACTTGTGGCAAAGCAGACACCTCAAGTGCAATGAAGGTACTGGGTACATGTCAGAAGAACCTGCATGACATGTTATAAAACCTACCGGGAGGCATATTTTGAGTCGAGCAGTAACTTTTCAAAGTGTTGAATACATACTATCTAATTGGTACTATCATAGTGGTGCCAATCCTCGACTCCTTCAGCCGCAGAGCGAACGCAGCACATTCAAACTCCGCATTTAGATAATGTCTTGTGTGTCCATTTGCTGTCAGCGAAACCCTTCTCCTTGTCTGAAGTTGGGGATATCGATCAAGTATCATTCCGTGCGTCGGACTTCCGAAGTGACTGCCAATAGAGTATTTATTAGTATCTCTCCCCCGTGTGAAATGGGAGTGGGTTCCATAGGTTTCAACATACCTTCATGTCCGTTCCAGTGCTGGCTGCAATTACATCCAACTGCGTGTCTGTGTCAGTTGCTATCTCCGACACCAACTTACTCCTGCATAAATGTGTAAGATAGTGGAGCGAAATGCACAAGTACCACCCATCTGCATAACGCATCACGACACTCACAATACCTGCCCGAAGGCTTTGTGCAACCTATTAACGATCTGGTTGAGCCTCACGCAACATACAACACGTACGTATCTGTGTTAAGAGCATGGACTTGAATGTCGACCAGTCAGCCGCTAGTGTGATGAGCAAAATATCAATATGTTCTGGACTACTAGTCGGTATTCCTGGCTATATCGTTGCTGCCGCTATTATCATTGTAGCTGCAAAATTGTTTTGGTCTTCCAAGGTAAGCAGGGCGCCTTCCGTGAACATTTTCTATCCTTAATACTGACTTATCTCTCCAGCTTGATGCCATTCCCACAGTTGGCTCGGATAGCTGGATTGGTTCGTGGTGGGCTGGGTTAACCTATCTGAACAATGCGCTGGACATTATACAAGAAGGATATAAGAAGGCAACTAGATTATCTCGTACATTTCATGCGTGCTTACTTGCTGTATTTCAGCACAAGTCAGCACCATTCAAGGTCGTGGAGTTCCATCGTTGGATTGTCATTATCAGCAACCGGAAGCATGTGGAAGAGCTACAGAGAGCACCTGATGACGAAGTCTCTCTCGATGATGCAATAAATGACGCAAGTAATGATTTTGTTCCAATGCGAACCAATTTACTGAAACGTCACTCACAGCGACTTCAACTCGAGTACACAATGGGACCCAAAATTCGACGCAACCCTTATCATCTTTCAATCGTTGGCTCACGGTTAACTCGGAATATCGGAGCGCTATATCCAGAGATCGAGGATGAGGTCATCAGGGCCTTCGATGACGTGCTAGATCTCAGGGCAAATGGTGAACGTGTCGCTCTCATCCATGTGGCCCATTTATGAATGCATGACCAGAGTGGAAAAGTATACCTGCACTCGGCAGCGTCCAAAAGGTAGTCTGCAGAGTGAGCAACAGAGTGTTCATTGGGCTTCCACTGTGTGAGCCTTCCGATGGTCTACGTTCGTTTGTATTTACAATCGTTACAGGTCGTGACCCTGACTGGGTCGATCTCAATATTCAGTATACCCTTGATGTCATGAAAGGAGGGATTGTTATTGGATTGTTCCCAGACTGGCTGAAACCGTAGGTTGCCTACAGCAGCTTATTTATGATCTAGGTTCTCAACGTGATGACAGTATAGTTGCTCGGTTCTTCACGAATATTAATCAAAGCAACCAGCGTGGAAGGAAGCTTCTCGGCCCAGTCATCAAGGAGCGACAGAACCTCCTAAACGAATATGGGAATGAGTGGACCAATATGCCTGTTTGTCAACCTCATTCGAAGGCATGATAATCACTCACTATCGGCTTTGTCGACAGAACGACTTTTTGTCTTGGTTGATGGAAGAGGCAGAGGGACCAGAGCTGACAGAAGAGTCCTTAACAGCTCGGATTCTGGCTATCAACGTTTCCGCTATCCACGTAAGTCTCGATACAGCTTCTTCACGTACTCATGAATTCATTGTTGGTTAGGCATCTTCCATTGTACGCTTCGAACCTCTGTCGTGAAAATACTCCCTTGGTTGACTTAACTGACAGAGTTTTACTCATGCACTTCTCTACCTCGCAGCTAATCCTCAATATATACAGCCCCTTCGGGACGAGGTCGAAGCGATCACTGAAAAGGAAGGATGGTCAAAGATTACACTTGACAAGATGCAAAGAATAGATAGTTTTCTCAGGGAGTGCCAACGTCTCGAGGGCGTTGTCGGCTGTACGTGTCTCTTCATTCCTTGGATGGATCAGCCATTCATATTCAACACACAGTAGGTCTAATGCGCAAAGCGTTGAAAGATTTTACGTTCTCGGACGGCACGTGCGTACCAAAAGGCACCATGATTTTCGCTGCTGCTCGTTGTATACACCACGATGAAGCGTTCTATGACAACGCCCACGCATTTGAACCCTTCCGATTTGTCGGACTGCGTGAAGGCGATGAGTGCCTGAAATACCAATATGTCTCAACGACGACCGAGTACTTGCCCTTTGGACGTGGTCGACACGCGTGGTACGCACTCTCTTTCTCGCGGTTGCGCAAAATCACTGATTGTATCAGTTCTGGACGTTTCTTTGCTGCAAACGAGCTGAAATCTATGTTGGCCCACATCGTGGTGACGTATGATGTCAAACTGGCGGACAACACGACGCGTCCGGAAACAATGCGTGTTGGAGTCGGGCTGATGCCTGACCCGAGTGCAAAGGTCATGTTCAGAAGGAGGGATACTGAATGATCCCTTTGTACGTGTGCTACATATCCTGATTCTTGTATCAGATAGATTATTGACAAAAAGAGAGCGGACGAAAAGTTTCTGAGGCATTTGGGATCTATCCACGTTACCCTGATATGAAAATACGTGCGGGATGAGTCACGGCAGCCAGCTTACCAACTTTTTGAGCCGAACCAAGGCTTGCTACTAGGACTAATTCATTGTGAAGACCTGATTGTGCCTGCGGCCAGATCGTCGATAGGGCCCCTTCAAGTCGTCACTAACACTTGGAAAAGGAGTCCATTGTGTGAACCATGCCATAGGTTGGTCTATGTGCAACTAGTTTCGAGCTTTGGTCGATGTCACTGTGGAGTTCAGACGCTGGCACTGGTACGCCCGGCAAACGGCTCGGCAACTGTCCCTGTCGATCCTTCTGTCCCACCAAGGCTGATATATCTATGCAACAGTCTTCTCGCTTTCTTCCTTCTTGCTAGCTTAACGTACGTCGCTCATTGTCCCATCATGAGGCATGGGTAAATTACCTCTACAAAAACTATGGCAGCATCTGGCTCCTTCCCGAACAAAGCGTGCGAAAAAGCACTCTTTCTCCGTCAATCGAGCTTCGAGTCGTCATATATCCGTCACTTCGACCGCACATTCCACGTCGATATTTGAATATTAGAATGCCACAAGGTATTGGTATGTGAAGTTGTATGAGGGCGGGGTTCCCTGATATGGTACAACCCAATGTCAGGTGGCCACGTCAAAGCTATCGATGCGATTTGTAGCCACCCCAACTCATTCATTAAAAACTTATCGGCCTTCGGCGGGGAAAGAGCGTCACGATAGCGCATTTCACTCTCCGTCGGTGCGGTGGCTATATAGGTCCATTGAATGGTGTGCCAGGTAGATCCGATCCTCTCCCACTTCGATCCTGATGGCTTCCGCTGGACTAGACCCCTACGCGAACACTATACACGTCGCTTACTTCATTGCAGGCACTCTCGCTGTTTTTCTCCTTGTCGCCAAGGCGTTCCGTCAGTCGGAGGCACGTGAGGTTACGACTTGAATTGGTCTCCCCGTAATTTTTTTTTCCAGCTCGACGCAATCCCGACTGTGGGATCAAGTAGCTGGCTTGAATCATGGTGGGCTGGCTTCATGTTTCAAACGAATGGTGTCGATGTCATTCGACAAGGCTACGCAAAGGCAAGGCTGTCGTCATTGCGTCGCATTCCTGCACCGTTTGACATGACGGTGTTATTCTGTAGTACAAACACAGACCATTCAAGATTGCTGACCAATATCGCTGGTTGGTAATTGTGAGCAGCCGCCAGCACATGGAAGAACTGCGAATGGCTGCCGAGGACCAATTTTCATTCAGTCAAGCCGTCAGAGACGTAGGCGGCAATTTCCCTCCCCAAACGCTTGCGGAAAGAAGCTTACGACAATACTTTTTTATGAACAGCGAATTTCTGCTGATTACTTGCTGGGAAAGGAGGTCCAGGCCAATCCTTACCATATTCCGATCATCCGTTCACGACTTACCCGCAATATCGGAGCCTTGTCCTTCGAAATCAGGGACGAGACTGTCGCTGCGTTTGATGAGGTTTTGGACCTCAAATACGATGGTGAGGAGCATTCGTTTCATCAATACTCTTTATTTGCTCACACCTTCGGTGCGCAGAATGGAAGAGCGTATCAGCATTGATCATGGTTCAAAAGGTCGCCTTCAGGACGAGCAACAGAGTCTTTGTTGGACTTCCTCTCTGTATGCAGGTACCCCCAATCAGGTCTTTACTCTGTTTCTTAACTCGCTTGATCTAGGCCGTGACCCCGGTTGGATGGATTTCAACATGCAAAATGGACGCAACATCCTCAGCGGAGGGTCTTTTCTTCAGCGCTTTCCCGCGTTTCTGCAACCGCAAGTTGTTCTCGGTATTCTGAATCAACAGTTATGGATGAACCCTTTGACAGTTATATTGCCCCTTTTATCAAGAATGCTCATGATTCCATCGATCAGGGTATGAAATACCTTGCTCCAATCATTGAAGAACGGCAGAGGTGTCTCAATATGTATGGGAACGAGTGGTCTGACAAGCCTGTTTGTCGGTCTTATCTGTTGCCACAGCATGGCTTACCATTACTCTCATAGAACGACTTTCTATCGTGGATGATGGACGTGGCAGAGGGTGAAGAGCGCACAGCAAGATTCTTGACCGCTCGTATATTGACCTCTATATTTTCTGCTATTCATGTAAGTACCAGTTATTCTCGGGGTGAGGATCGCCTCTTAGTTCAACCATGTGTAGACTACTTCTCAGGTACGTCTGATGGTCTGATGCCATGTGTCCGAGTCAAGGGCCTCATAAGCAATTCCAGAGCTTCACGCACGCGCTATTCTACCTTGCGGCTAACCCTCAATACACGCAACTCCTTCGTGAGGAGGTGGAGGCGATTGTTCACCGGGAAGGGTGGTCAAAGGCAGCAGTAGACAAGATGCGCAAGATTGATAGCTTCCTAAAGGAGAACCAACGATTGAAAGGGACCGGATCAGGCAAGTCAACTCATATTTGTGCGCAGAAACCACTGATCGTAGAGACGGTCAGAGAGCCTCGCGCGCAAGGCGATGAAGGACTTTACGTTTTCCGATGGGTTGCACATACCGAAGGGGACGCTGATCTCTGCTGCAGCTGGGTGTCTCCACCTGGATGACGAGCTGTATGATAATGCGGGCCTGTTTGATCCGTTCCGGTTTGCTCGAATGCGCGAGGTGGAAGGAGAGGGGGTGAAGCACCAGTTCGTCTCGACCAGTTTGGAGTACTTGCCGTTCGGGCACGGTAGAGGCGCATGGTATGTGTTTGCTCGATGTCTCCCTCTCTCTTTTGCATTGTATTGAAGGCAGAATTGATGGGTACAGTCCCGGTCGATTCCTTGTCGCTCACCAAATGAAAACCATGCTGGCACACATCATCCTGTCATACGATGTGAAGTTGGAAGAACACATGGCCATTCCAGAGAGTATCCACGCTACGACGTCGATCATGGTTGACCCAGATGTAAAGGTCATGTTGAGAAGGAGGCATTAGGAACAAATCCCTGCATTTTCTTTTGTCACGTAGTGGGTGTCTACGTCATTTAGTACAACGGGTTGGGAATAGTAGCACAGCCACAGTCCTGCGGATGGAACCGGAATGTTGGCTGCTTGCCGTATTTTGAACGGCGTTGCACTAAACCTAGTTTTTCCCTTTCCCTTGCTTCTCGACCAGCATGCGCATCGTCTCCTCCGTTCTTCGTGCACATCTCACCCCAACCCTTCGTCGTGCTACACCCGCCCTCCCCCTCAGGGCCCGTTTCGCGTCGTCGGAGGCACACAGTCAAGAGACCTATGAGGCCTTCTCGGACCGCTATGTCGCCTTCTTCCAGGGTGCCGAAGACCTCTTTGAGGTGCAGCGTGGCCTTAACAATTGCTTCGCGCACGACCTCGTGCCTTCCCCGGGCGTCATTGAGGCTGCCTTGCGCGCAGCACGGCGCGTGAACGACTACGCAACGGCCGTGCGCATATTTGAGGGCATTCGGGAGAAGGTGGAGAACAAGCAGCAGTATCAGGCGTACTTGGACGAGCTCAAGCCTCTTCGAGAGGAATTGGGTGCGTGTTAATACCCTTTTTTTTTCACTTTTATATTGTTTGGTACCGACTGAGGGGACATGTCGGTGTATATGCCAGGCATTGAGACAAAAGAAGAGATGTACACATCATAAGCCGTCCGCTCGCCGCGTTGGAGATGATGGACGCGTTGAGTGAGTACTTGGGGTTTTATCTTTGTATGTGCACAGACATTGATAGCCGTGAGTAGCAGATGCAGTTTTCGGACAACTATTGTCGTATACAGGCTCCATTTAATCCAAAATGTTTTGTGGCAGCGTCTGCCCCCCTCCTTTTTTTAAGTTGAGTGCCTCACTGTATCGCATCAACTTTAAACCTTGGATCAGACTAAAACCCTCCTGTATGCCGGAACCACACTTTGGTGTCGTATTCCGCTCCCACGAAAACCGTGTCATCCTTGTCCGTTTCAGAGGACGGATGATAGGTTCATATAGCCTTAAGTGGCTCTCTCTTGCCGGAGCTATCGTGATATGTTCAACGGAGCTGTTCGGTTGAGAGTGTGGAAATAAGGTGGTTGGGTTCCACGATGGTCCAATGTTCAACCCAGCATCTCCCGTGTTCCGTTCGTTCCATGCACTGGTCGGCAGACGTGTCCAGGTCACCGGCCACCAGGAACCGCCTTTATTGGGGTCGAAATTGACCCACGCCTCTGTTGAGTCTTTATTGGGAGTGACAACGCAGCTGTCACGTCGGTTGTGGTTCCGCAGCGGGGGAACGGAGGGCCTGACTGACATTTGGAATCTGGTCATGCTTGTCCCCTTGAATGACATCTTACTTCTTCCTATTACCGCGTTGAATCCTGGAAAGACACTATGCAACCGTCTTGGGGTGTATCCATGGATCAACCCTGTGTCGCCTTTGCGAACCGAAGCGGTGATCTACGCATTCCTCGGCCTCAGTGTGTTACCCCTTGCCACATTAGCATCCGCCAAGCTGAGTTTTTGACGTTTCCCGCTTCATACTCGCACGCACTGCACAATACAGTAGGTGCTTAGCGTCGCTTGGGGGTAGGCCGGTGAGATGCAATGCGATGCGATTCGCGCGATAAGGAAAAAGACTGTTCGACCACAGGTTCGCACGTTTAAGTTTCCAAGCGTCCAGGGAAGAAGAGGAGAAGAGTGTAGTGTACGCTTCACAGTGTCGGCAAATGGTGAGGGAGTCGTGAAACGTGCGTGTGTGCACTTCCCATGGGTTTGCTTCGCGATTTCATCCTTTTTTTTGGGGTTCTTATCCTTATCCTTATCTCGTCCTCGCTTTTTCTTCCCGTGTCCTCCTTAGAACCGCTGAATTTCATCGCCATCAGCGGGCTGACACATGGCGGTGCTCTTAAAATGCAGAGTACCAAGTTCTTGGCTCATATTTGCCACTGTCATGTATTCCGAATTCATTCTAGGACCAGGGGCATGGGGGACAACGATCGACTCATCCACGTTCGCGTTTCCCCAACCCACGACCCGTTTGACTTGCTTATTTTTGTCCTCGTGTTCATCCACGCGCTCGATAAGGCATAAAGTAAGATGGGTGTAGCACCCCAAGGGACATATGAGCTAGGCTATATACGGCCTCGTCTTTTTTTTCGGTGCACGGAAAAAACCCTATCAATGTGCATGCAGGCGACAGCTCTTGTCTATCGTTGCGACCCGTGACGATACGATGCTATCGATATCCGCTCGTCCGATATGGATGATGACTACTATATATATACCACGTAGACGGGTGGTGGAGACCTTGGTCGTTGACGAACGCGAGTACAGTATAGCAGGTTTTACCACTCGCGATGTCCAACGGTGGCTCTTATTCCGACGGCGTGTTTTAATGTGACAACGGTGGGCCCGATCGATCGTATGGCACATTTGGCCTGTTGAAAGCACCTCATAGTGGACATGTGCAGGCTAATCTATCGCATCAGGAACGACGATACAGGGGGACGCTCGTAAATGATATGGATCCTATCGCTAGGCGTGCATGCGAGAGTGGGTACTGTATCGAAGACGGTGTGGATGGGCAACTGGGGATCATCGATCACGTCCACCTTTTGATCACATCACGTCACCTGAAAACGAACACATCGCTCCAGGGTGGTCGAAAAAACAAGGCATGGGAAAAGAAGAAGGCTGTGGCGGCCCCGATAGCTACAAAAAGTGACCCAGAACGACAGCTAGGAGTGCGTCCGTGTGCGTGGGAGTCGGGATGGAGGGGGGGGACCTGATGAGGCGCTTTCGGACCCAATCCGTGGTCTTGTGCGAGTGGGCGGAGCCGAGAACCGGGGGCTGATTCATAGTGTGGGTCCAGGCGTACACTAGCAACACGGAAATAGACCGTTGAATTGGAACCAAGGCGTTCTCGAACATCGAAGACGAATGCATCAACGTTTGACCCGAGACCCGCCCCCTCCAAGCCGATCCCTATGCCCCGTCCCTGGAGAGGAGGCCGTTGGGATCACGTCGCGACCCGAGACGACGACGTATCTGCCGATCTCGTATGGGCTGTGTCGTACGGTACGCGACGAGGTATGCTCACCCTGTTGCAGGCACAGGAGATATGGGTACATACGACGGGCGTAGGGAGTCGGAGCAGTTCAATCGGAGCGCACCGTCGCGCGAGAGTGGCGCCAGTGCCTTCCCGTTTGGCTCCGAGAGTGGCACGATGCACTCGTCGGCAAGTGCCGTGTTTCCAGAACGTCGAGTACAAATTCCACTTGTTCTGCGGCCATCAAGGGTAAAGCTAAAATAGAACAGAAACGGGGGTGCCTTGAGAGCACACTTTTGGCCCATCCGCAAACATGTGTGTGTGCTCCGTGTAATCGAAACATGGGTCTCGTTTTTATGCTCCTTCCTTCTCTTTTTTTTTTTTAGGTCATCTGTCATCCCCATTTGAAACGGAAGCACTCTCCGAAAGCGGGACAATAATGCAGCGCTAGTCGTGAGTTTCAATCCTTGTATCGGATATGCTCGGTTTTGCTGAGGATTATCCAGATAACGATAACATACATATGTGAACAGGAAGAGCTCCACATTTACCGATCATGTTCCGAGCATGCTCCAACGCGTGTGACTTGGGGTGGTTGTCTGAATCACATCAACTTGTACCATCCCGATGACAACCCGCTGATCCGACTCCAAAGAGTGGCGTCGTCACTCGAGTTGGGCAAGTGGAGTAGGTTAGCTTCGAGGGTGCTCTTGACACGGCAGGGGAAGAAACATGCAAGGGAACGCACGTAAAAAGAGGTCACCAAAACAGCTCAAACGGGCTCTTTCCTCCGCACTGCCCGGCGCAGCCCAGTGATTTGTATTTTGTATTTTCATTTCCTTCCTCCTCGCCAGGTCCCTATCAGATGACATGGAACAGTTGACTAGTTTCAAATCCGAAGCATCCATTCGTGGGCGGCGCCGTC
>JBBPJS010000362.1:0-17918 GCA_038088835.1 Singerocomus rubriflavus
TTCTAAATCACCTCAAACAGCACCTGTCTTCTTTATCCCAAAGAAGGATGGAAAGAAACGAATGGTTATGGATTATAGGTATCTTAACAAAGGAACCATAAAGAATGCCTATCCACTACCATTGATCTCAACTCTTATTGATTGGCTCAAAGGTGCTGATATATTCACAATGCTAGACTTATGATAGAGATATAACAATGTTCACATCAAAGAAGAGGATGAATGGAAAGGAGCTTTCATTACCCCAAAAGGATCCTATGAACCTCTTGTCATGTACTTTGGCATGACTAATTTCCCTGCCACATTTCAACAAATGATGAATGACATTTATAACAACATGTGAGTCTGCATTCTCATCTACTTAGATGACGTGAATATTTTTACCAAAAACAAAACAAAAGAAGAGCATGAAGCTATAGTACAGAAAGTATTGCAATGTTTTAGAGATAATGATCTCTATGCCAAACCTTCTAAGTGCCACTTTTCACAAGCTAAAGTGGATTTCTTAGAAATGGTAGTTTCCAAAGAAGATGTAGAAATGCAAAAAGGCAAAGTCAATGCAATTCTGAACTGGCCAATACCTTGCTGACTTAAAGAAGTTCAATCTTTTTTGGGACTATGTAATTATTACAGATGATTTATCCAAGACTTTGCTGAAATCCTGAAACCTCTAACTTTGTTGATGAAAAAAGATCAAGAGTTCATCTGGTCTAGTGCACAACAAGAAGCATTTGACATGCTAAAGAATCACTTTACAAAAGCCCCATTGCTAGTTTTCCCTGACACATCTAAACCTATGTGTATAGAAGCAGACACATCAGATCTAGCAACAGGCGCTGTTCTTTCACAACAATGTGATGATGGTCTCTGGAGACCTTGTGCCTTTTATTCCCATTCGTTCTCAAAGGAAGAATGAAATTATCCTATTTATGACAAGGAATTGCTTGCTATCATTCATGCCTTGCAAGAATGAAGGCATTATTTATTAGGTCTATCACACTTCAACATCTGGACAGATTACAAAAACTTGGAGTTTTGGAAAAAACCTCAAGATTTGTGTTACGAATTTGTGTACAAACCTGCATGATACAACAGTACTATGACTGCTTGCATGCATGCACGAGTACTTTTCATGACTCATCCCTGATCACGTGACCTATCCATCCCTTCACATCTTCACATCTTCACCCTGTCACATTATCACATCATCACATTCCTCTCCCTTCACATCATCACGAACTCACCAATCAATCTTTCATTCTTGATCACCTCCCCTTTCTCATCTCCGCCCTTACCATTTGATCGGTACGATCACTCATCGAGATTGCATCTCAATCATGACCCTGCAAGATCCTAGATGAATCTCTGTCACGATCCCTCTTCCAGATCTTTCACATCTTGATGATCGATCTTCCCCTTACATTAAACCCTGCATTTCATATCTGCTTCTTTCATTCTGATATATGAAGTGCCTAACCTTTTACTCATGGACTATACCCTTTACCCTACTCACCAATAGCATTAATCCCTTATACCCTAGAACCCTAGTCACAGCTTGGTCTGTGCACCATCTTGTAACGTATATATAGTGGGGTTATGAGTACAGGCTGTTCCCCTAGCCTAATCCACTTGTTACCTCTTGACCTATCCTGCCTACCAAGGTGGCCTAGTGACTAAATACAAGTAAGGGATGGTATTCACCTGGCCCTCTTAACTGAGCCTCAGGAGTGAGCTATCTGGAGATAAAGCTAACCTCCACTCCTCCCCTCATTGTTCCATCGTATCGTCCTCTCAGTACTGAACTGCCAATATCAGGCCAGAAAGCCAACTCGTACCTCAGCTAGTTCAAGCCACAGAACCTATGCAAGTATGGAATCCATTCGTTGTATCAAGAACCTCGCTATAAAAGATATAAGACCACATGACGTATCTCCCATCCTATCAGATACTAATGTTATATCTGCGACCTCAAGAGGCTATCATTGCTGTGCAGGTCTTATCATATATAGGAACGACTACAGATATTTAAGCCACTAGTGATACCACATCCTAGTTGGGACATTCTTTGGGGTTATCGAATAGACCTAAGGATCTATGGTGACACTGTCTTTGTTCTCAAGAGTTGCAACCTGGTAATAGCTACACGATCACTCAAGAGCCAGAACCCTCACCCCAAGGCTCAAACATGATTATGCCTTTCCCATTAGGGGTTAGGTATTAGGAGGAAGACAGAATACCATTGTAAGAGTATGGTTACTAACAAGGACTTGCAAGAGTAGTCCTGGAGCTCTAGACACAAAAGATCCCCTGACGCACCATCCTTTCCTTTATCTGCAGACCTCAAGACTGTTCTAGTCCCATCCCTCTATCCGACATTATGGTTAAGCCCTGTACCGAGATCTCTGGTCATCTGCTGGGTTGGTTGAGTTGTGTTGGCAGTATAGCATAACTCATTGGTTCCGCAACAATTTGTCAGCCAGACAAGCATGCTGGCATGCTGTATTATTGGAATATAACTTTACGATAACTTATAAACCAGGGATGCAAAATGGAAGAGCAGATGCTTTGTCATGACAACCAGATTATGGAGAAGCTGCAGAAAAGATTAACACCAATATCACAGTTCTACCTCCCAAAGTCTTTACTGCCAGCATTCAGCTGTCATCTTCATTCATGAAGGATATCCAACAAGCCACCTCTACTATGAATGATCCTTTACCACCATCTTATGTATTCAATAATCATGCAAATGTCTTTGCAGATCAAAACCACAAAATCTATGTCCCTCAATCTCTTCGAAATTCTTGTCTCTCTTTATATCACGATTCTCCTTTAGCCGGGCATGCAGGGCAAGCTCGTACACTTCACCTTATCACTCGCACGTTTAATTGGCCTGGGATTACCAAAGATGTCAAAAGTTATCTGATGTTATGTCAAGCATGTGCTATTGCAAAAGGATGACAACATACATCAGGTGTTGCTCCCATGCCTCTTCCCATCGCTCAAGATCCCTGGCAGAATCTATCCATTGATTTTGTTTCAGAATTCCCTACAGTTCAAGGAAAAGATGCAGTTTGTGTCATCATGGATCAATTCTCCAAAGAGGTCATCTTTATTCCCTGCTCTAAAAGAATCTCTTCTAAGGATCTGGCTGTTCTTTTCTGTGACTTTGTTTGGTGTTTCCACAGTCTTCCCTCTTTCATCGTCTTTGACCATGGAACACAACTTATTTCTGATTTTACGTCCTCATTTTGTTCACTTTTTAATATTTCCCAAAAAATCTCTACAGCATACCATCTGCAAACTGATGGGCAAATGGAATGCATTAATCAAGAATTAATCACCTACTTGCGCAAGTTTATTGCCAAAAAACAGAATGATTGGCCTAGCTGGATCACTATGGCACAATTCCATCATAACAACTCTGTTTCTTCAGCAATTGGAAAAACACCTTTTTCAATCACACACAATTATGTTCCTTGCTTAGGCTTTGCAGATGGATTGCAGGGATTTGCTGGTGAGTGTGCTATTGCGCATAATGACGTTAAGAATGCTTTAAATGCCACATGAAACACAATGGCTTCAAGACCTCATGCACTGGTTACTTTTATCCCTGCTGTGGGAAATAAGGTCTGGTTGTCTACTGAGCATCTTAAGCTCCCATTCCCTTCTCCTAAACTCTCTCAATGATGGCTGAGGCCATATCAGATTCTTGAAGTAATGCTGAATGCAGTGCGTTTGGAGTTGCCTTCTTGTATGAAGATTCACCTGGTTGTTAATGTGGGACGAGTTAAACCGTATGTGGAACCTCTGCCTTCTCAACCCGTGTTGTGTCCAGATGCTGTTCTTGTCACAGAAGAAAGTGATGAAGAATATGAAGTTGACCACATCGTGGACTCTAGCATAATAAATGGGTCACTTCATTATTTGGTTCATTGGAAGGGTTGGGATGACTCTGATCGTATTTGAAAGCCTGTGGCTCACCTTGATCATGCTCAGGATGCCATTTGTGCTTTTTATGCCTGATGGCCTAGTGCCCCTTGTCCTCTGCATTTCACCGGCATTGATTTTGCATTACTTTTTTCCCCATATGAAAACTTGACTCATCTGGAATCCAAGTCTTGAGGGAGGGGAAGTGTTACAAACTTTGGCTAGAACTTGTATGATTTTCTCTTTTCATCTTATCTTATCTTATTTTCTAGCATCACATGACTAGGTCATGTGACTTGTCACATGATCAATCACATGATTGGTCCAGACCTATAATGTCATCAATGATGTCATGCCTGCAGATAACCTCATATTGAGGTTCAGGCCCTTATCTTTCATTTCTGTCTCATGAGAGACTTCTTTTCATTTCTGTTTACTTCTCTTCTCTTCTTTAATTTCCATCACCTTCTCTTCCATTTGATGGACATGAGGTGTGCTTCCTTTTCACACCTTATCTATAACATCACTTGGTTCATGCTCACTTTCCTGTAGTATATAAAGGGACTGTCTTTGGCTGTCGTCCTTTAGCCTAATCCATTTGGATACTTGTCCTCTAGTGGGAAGTGAGTTCTAAGGGTTACCCTCCTCTTACTACTATCTCTCTCAATGCTCCATCGAATCAACATATCGTCCAAGAGACCACTCAAGGGTCATTTAGTACCAGTATATTTTCCAAATTATATCAATCCCTTACCATGCAAGGTCTACTGTGTTGATCCTAGTCACTGATCTAACAGGGCATGATGATGAAGACTTGGACAAGATGGTAAACAAAGAGATAAAAGAGTTAGACAATGAAGACCAAAAAACAGATAATCTTGACGAAGCCATACCACCCAGACCCTAAAACCAATAATAAAACCAACCATATACTATGGTACAATAGCCATTTTACCCTGGTATTTGACCAGAGACCTCTGTTTCACCCTGGGATTAGTCCAGTGATATCTTTCAACCCTATTTCTATCCTGGTATTCATCCAGAGCTTTATATCCATTACACCAGTACCTAACAAGCGAGAAAAACAGCCAACTAGTACTATAGAGATGCACAAACCAAACAATCATTCCAGGTTATGGACCACCCTTTCGTTTTCAATAAACAAAGCCCCCTTTACATTCTGGACATATGATACATGATTCAGACTTCATCCATATGTGAGGACATCACAACCATTGATTCATCAGACAAAAAATACAGTCAGGAAAGAAAGAATATACAGATACAGGCATCAGTCATTTCATTTTGATTTATACTTCACTCACATTCATTTCTCTCACTATAGCACAGACCCAAAAGGTTTCCAGATACAGATGGAGACTATGACAAGGGGACACGGACATGGTACACAAAGTTACAAACTGAGCTTACTCTTCAACTTGGCAAGCTCCCAGACCACCTTTCCCATCTCTACCTTCATAGCCTTAAGTGCAGTCTGCACTGACCACATAGCAAGTTCAGTTTGATTCACCTGGTCAACCAGCACAGAGCTTGCAGACTGGCCAGACCCACTGGCAACCAGTGGATTGGCACGATGCTTACCCTCCCTCTTAGGAGACACCATCTCAACATCTGAATCTGCAATAGTAGAGGGAGGCAAAAGCTGACGATGAGGGCAAGCTAGCCAGAATAAGCACAAGTGTCTAGAAGATGAACCTAAACACTCACCAGACAATTTCCTGACTCATGCCAGTGCCTTAGACAACTTGGAAGGCTTATTACCTGACTTATCGCACCTCTTTTTATGCTGCTGGCATAGCTCATAGGATTGCTGAGGCTTTCCTTGACAGATGACATCGAGCTGAGTGCACCTTGCATAGGGCTGATCATGGTAAACAAGGTCGTCTCCAGTCTCTACCACCTCATTGGCCAGTTTGGCCATGCTCGACCAAGTGTGCTTACAATCTGCATCAGAATCACTGCATTAAAACATGTTCAATACTCACCTTTTGCTTTGGGCATGAATGTTCGATAATGACCTCCATGGCATGTTTAGGTCCACTTGCCAGCCCAGAAACCATATCAGTCAATAAAGAGGCCCAAAGGGAGGCCTGTGCCTCCTCCTCCACACATTGGGCACCACAACCCTGCCATATGTCATATCATCCCCCAGCCTCACCTAGTTGAGTCAAAACATCCTCAGTGATCTGGATTGGCAGCCCAGCATCTTTTGCATCTGTTTGCATGGCACTCAACATTTCCTAGGGACATTAGAAGAGTATGAGATACATAACATATAGCTGGACATACCAAGCATGTCATCCACTCCTTCATCCACATCTTTTGCTCCTTCAACAACTCCTCCTTGTCATCAGGAATCATTTTCACTTGTGCCAGAACATTTTTGAGGGCACAGTCATACTTGGCTTGCAACACCATCTTCAGGTCGGGCCCAGGAAGCATGGGTTCATTGTTACAGATGAGCTCAGTGAGAAAAGCAGACATAATGAAGGTGCCAATGAGATGGGATGATAGTGGTTGAAAGTAGACAGGCAAAGAAGTAACAGGCAGGCAACCACATTGCCTTCACACTCGACATGCTTATGTAAGCATCGCACACCAACTGAGGACAGTCAGTATTCAAGTCATCCATGAATGTAAGGAACATACATTCCTTGCAGTGATAAAGACCTATTCCTCCACCTGTGTACATAACTCAGGTTGCCCCCACTCATCCACCTTGCTACCACATATCCAACATACGTCCAGATCTCTGCAACACATCCATGTTTCCATAGTCCATGTCTCCTAGATGTCCAATGTCTAGCAAACCTTTTGGTGAGTGACCCACTTCATTTTTTTCAAACTTTCTACCATACTAAACACACTGTGAACACCAGTGAGTACACCCAGACCTATTACACTTAGCTTATCAGACACTTCATACACTCTCTACATATCCCTTTCATTTCTTTTCACTCTATTTGTTTCGGATGAACCACATTTATCTATACATCACTTTTACACTACTTACATAAGTCCTGGGTGTGCCCAGACTATAAATGGGTGTATGTACACTCGAAAAAGAGCTTTCTTTCCCCCAGAAAAAGTCATGAACACATCAGGTCTGTGCCCAATACTGCCATTTCAAGTTTCTAGCATCAATCCATATGTCCAGACATTCGGTTCTCATCATATCAACAACTGGACACTTCACCTTAGGACCTACTACCTATAGAGCTTAGGAGTAGATGTCTAGTATCATCTATTCAAGGGAATCATAAGTCCAGAGTCGTACCCTTTTTTTTCTTCTCTTCTTGAATCCCTTTGAGATGAGCCTATCATTCTCTTCACCCCTTTCTACTAACCTTCTTGTCACTCCAAGGAGTATTTTTGTTTTACACTGATCCTAGCAACACCAAACTGCCAACATATGGCTTACTAGCAAGCTTATTCCCTAACAATGTACAGAACCCAGTACCAAGTAGAATGGAAGACATTCATTGAAAGAACCTCAAACCTAAAAACTACTAAAGATCATGTGACATAGAACCTCATCATACCATTCTACTGATGTTATACCTGTGACTTTGAGAGGCTATCATTGCCATGCAGATCTTATCATATTCATACAACATTTACAGATAACTTATGCCATGAGTGATATCACATTCTCATTGGGACATCTGTTGGGTTACAGAACATACCATGGATCTATGGTGACACCACCTTCATTCTTAAGGATGGCAACCTGGAAATAGCCATGTGATTACTCAAGGCTCAGAACCCTCACCCCAAGAGCTGAACATGATTATGCAATGTACATTAGGTCATTATATTAGGAGGAAGACAGAGTATTGTTGCAAGAGTACAATTACTAGAAAGGACTTGCAAGAGTAGTCCTGAAGATCATTTATGAGAAAAACCTGACTCAGTCCCATCATCATATCTGATTCCCTTTCCCTGCTGTTCTAACACTCTTTCTATCTGACATCTATGATTTAGCTCTATACTGAGTCCTCTGATTGTCTGCTGTGTTAATTGGGTTGTTTGGCAGCATAGTGTAACTCTTCAGTTCCACAACACTACCCCTCATCTTCAACCTCATGGATAAAATGAAAGACACTAAAATATTCACCAAATTCAATGTCCAATAGGAATATAACAATATATGAATCAAAGAAGGCCATTAGTGGAAAGCCACTTTTATTACCCACAAAGGACTATACAAGCCAACAGTAATGTTCTTTGAATTGTTCAATTCCCCAGCCACTTTCCAAAGATTCATGAATGACTCCTTCACTGACCTAATCACAGAAGAATGGCTAGTAATTTACATGGATGATCTTTTCATCTTCTTCCTGTTGAGTAACCAGAGAAACACTATAACCCTACCTATATCCATCACCTATAACCCATCAGGCAATCTGGCATCACCAAGAGAATCCTAGAGAGTCATGGAATAAAGAGTGCTGAACAGTGAGGGGAGGAATGGAAGTGAGGAAAGGGTGATCATCAACACCTTGATGAACTATTGCATCATTAGTATTGCAACAGACTATTGCACCATGCATGCATCCTCCTAATACTGCAACTTAAGAATGTAGCATAATTATGAATGAGCTTTGGGGTGAGAATTCCAGCTCTTAAGTAATCATGTGATTGTCTTCAGGTTATCATCCTTGAAAGCTAATCAGAGGTGCCACCCCATCTTGGGGTCTTTACATAGTTACCCAATAAGATCATCCCCAAACCCACAGGCAAGGAGAAACAACTATAAATACCAAACATTAATATGATAAGGTTGACCAGCAGCATATGCCTATGTCTTTCACAGGTATAACATTGTTTTGAGCATTGCAGTAACATCTTAAGTCACATGATCTTTTTCATCATTGAGAGCCTGCACAAAGCAAGGCTAAGTCTTCACAAAGAAAGTCTTCCAAGGTGTCTTGACTGGGTTCTATCTTGACTAAGTCCTGAGTTAGCATGACCACACAGTTATAAATAGAAAGAGGGTAGAGTAGAGGATGAGACTGCATCCAGACAATGCCTTACTCCCAGGCAGTTCAAAGACCAGGTGGGCAAATAGCTACCTTGTTATTTGTTATAGCTTAAATATCACTAGGCCACCTTTGCAGGCAAAGTAGGAGAGGTGAACAAGTGGATTTGGCTGGGGAATAACAGCCCTTGCACAACCCCTTATATATGGTACATGAGAGTGCACAGACCAAGCTGTGACTTACTATCTATGATATACAATATTAATGCTATTGGCTCTAGTGTAAAGGGTAATAGTCCATAAGTAAAAGGTTAGGCAGCCTCATGCATCAAGAATGGAAAAAGTGGACATGAGACTGCAGGGCTTACTGTAGAATGGGAGATTGATCACAAAGTGTGAAAGATCAAAGAAAGGATCATGGCAGAGATCATCAAGATCCTGCAGGGTCATGATCAAGATTGATATCTTGATAAAGATCATATTGATCAGAAGGTAAGGGTGGAAATGAGGAAGGCATGGTAGCCTTGAGGATGTGGGCAGATCTATAGATGATTGGTGTGAGTTTGTGAGAATCATGAAGAGTGAAGAGTGTGAAGATGTGATACATGTGATGGGTGAAGGTGTGAAGTGTGAAGAAGTGGAAGTGGTCATGTGATCAGGGAAATGGAAAGTCATGTGATCTGAAGGTCACATGATCATTAGAGGTCATGCTCAATGCTAACACAAAGTATGCTGGGAGTAGTCATGCACACACTTGCTGACACAAAGTACAAGTGGTGAATGGGATGTCATAACACTCCCTGAATCAACAGATCCACAACAAAAAAAATCAGGAAAGTCTTGGCATGAATGCAACAACTAGACCTACATCTAAAACTCAAAAAATGCAACTTTAATAAAGAGCAGGTTGACTATCTAGGTATGGTAGTCAAATCAGGAAGTATCACAATGGACCCAGTCAAGCTCAACAGTGTTGGAGATCAGCCTGTCAATTAGGCTCTTTATTAGTTCAGCTATAGTACATTACCTACATTTCCTTATTTGGATGAGTGTTGACTGCTTGTTGCATCACCAAACACTCTTTCCCTCCAGTCTCATACTCTTGACTGAAGGTAAGCTACACATTACATTGTCTATATACTCACTACTTACCCTACCTAGTATTTACTCTTTACCTCTAGGTAGTTATACTGCCTAGTCTCATACTCTCAACTGGAGTATTTACCCTTTACCTCTAGTATTGCTGGCATCACAATCTTCAATAAACAGAATAGCCAAATGACCTACACGCAACTTGGTTAAAAAAGTATGATCATTTCTTGAGTTTGCTAATTTTTACAGGAAATTCATACCCCACTATTCCAATGTAGCCAGACTCCTCATCAACCTCACAAAGAGAACCCAACCATGGTTCTGGACCTCTAAATGTGATCTAGCATTCAACAATCTTAAAAATCAATTCCTTATGAAACCCATCCTCTACTTCCCTGACATTTTCAAGCCATTCACTATCACTACTGATGCATCATTAGTAGCCTCTGGCAGTGTACTCATGCAAGAAGATGTCAACAGACAACTCCATCCCTGCTCCTAGCTCTCCCAATCTTTCTTCCCCATAGAATGGAACTATGACATCTACAACCATAAACTCCTTGTGGTCATCTGAGCTCTGAAAATCTGGCAACACTACCTCCAGGGCTCCATGCACCCTACAACCATTCTCACTGACCACAAAAATCTAATATATTTCCATGAGGCCCAAAAACTAAACCATAGGCAAGCCAGATGGCTTTTAAACCTCACCAATTTTGACCTCCTCCTCAAACACATGCCTGGAACTCAGTTGGTCTCCCCCAATGCACTATTCTGCCAATCTGATCATGGGCAGGACACTGCTGAGGACAATCATGTCACCCTGTTGCCCCTCTCACTCTTCATTAACCTCATTAACACTGACCTTCAAAATGAACTACAACAGGGAACTGGCAACAACCCTTTTGCCCAGAATCTCCTCCAACATCTCAATCCTACCACCCCCCTCCCACTGTGCCCCTGCCATGTAGCCTTTGGCACCCTCAATGGCCTCCTTACTTACCATGACCATCTTTATATACCCCCTGCTCTATAATCCACTATCCTTTGTTACTGCCATGATCACAAATCTGCTGGCCACCCCAGGTATCACAAAACCCTCACTCTCATCTCTCCACACTACTGGTGGCCAGGCCAGGCTGCTTCTGTCCATAACCACATCTCCCACTGCATCACCTGTTAGGCCAACAAGACCAACATGCACCCTATGACCCTGCCTTTGCAGCCTATCCCCTCTGCCACCATCTGCCCATTCCAGCAGATCAGCTGTGACCTTATCTCTGACCTCCCACTCTTCCACAGCTTCAATGCCCTCCTGATCATGGTTGACCATTGCCTTACAAAGGGGGTGATTCTCTGTCCCACCACAAAAACAGCAACTGCTGCCAACATCACACAGCTATTCTTCAACAATGTATACAAGAGATTCAGCCTCTATAATAAAATCATCTTGGATCATAAACCACAATTTGCATTCACATTTGCCAAAGCATTAGGAAAGCTACTCAAATATGACCTTGCCCTATTCACAGCATATCACCCACAAACCAACAGACAAACAGAATGGGTTAATAAAAAAATTGAAACCTTCCTCTGGATCTACTGTGGGAACCACCCAACCATCTGGACTGAAAACCTTACTCATGCTGAATTCACCCATAACCAATGACCACACTTAGTCACAGGGAAATCCCCTTTCTCCCTACTCATGAGCTATGAACCCAGACCTCTCTCCAATTTAGCACTATCTATGGATTCTTCCACTGCAGACCAATGAGTAAAATCATTAATCAAAGCTCAAGAAGAAGTCAATGCCACACATGATCTTGTCAAATTATGTATAAAAGCATAGCAATGGTACAAATACACTTCATTCAAAAAGGGTGAAAAGGTCTGGTTGAAAGCCACTAACCTCAAATGACAGGTAGTGAATCCAAAGTTTGCCCAAAAGAGAGAAGGCCCATTTACTGTGATCAAAGTATTATTCCCTGTAACTTTCAAACTCCATCTTTCTAAAACATGGAAACTTCACCCCATATTCCATGCCTTACTCTTATTCCCCTTTAAATCCAACAGACTCCTGCTTATGCCACCCCCTCTGGACTTAATAGACAGAGAAGAGGAAATTAAGATCAAAAAGATCTTACAACACCACAGAACCCCATCCTCCTGCTCATTCCTGATCTGATGGAAAGAATACTCCCCTATGGATGACTCATAGGTGTCTGAAAAGGAACTGTCACATGCCACTTCATTACTCCATGATTATAAGAAACACCATTACCTCTAAACCAAACCTATACTCCTCCCACCATCACACTTCACCTCCTACCCACAAACCCATGCATTTATGTCTCAGAACCCCACCACTGAGAACAACATTTCCAACTTCAATGTTGCTACCCTGATTGTCCAACCACACCAGGAACTATCCCAATCTGAAATGCCTATTGATACATCATCACTATATCTTTCTGATACAATGAACCCTTCATCTTTGACCTATATCTCCTCTCATGAGGAGGAGACAAACACTTCTTTTAATCATGCTTTTAACAATGCTCCATAATGTGGATTCCTCTCAGTAGACTTACTGATGTACACTCACAGGATGTGAAATGACCATCACAATGTCAACTATGCCCTATGAGTCAGAGTCTTCACCCAAGATGCCCACCTATTCATGCCCATAGAAGCCCACCTCAACATGGGATCCCCACTCCAGTCTCTCTACACTGTGTTCCTCTCCCTTCAAAGACTACACACTAGCACCACATATATGCACAACAATTCCAACACCATATATACTGTTATATGTTGCCTTGAATAGCCCTTGAAGTCATATAGATGAAACTGTACTTGGATGGTGGTGCAATGATGAAGGTCATTGGTTGAAGTTGTCTCAGAGTTATGAGGGATGCTACCACTTGACAGAAGTGGTGTTTAGTGGAACAAGTGGAGTTTAGCATCTATATTGCCAGGTACAGTGTACAGCATGGTACAAGGGAGATGAAAGCTATTATACAGTATCATATCAGCTAGGTATATATAGGCATGCAAGGTGTGCATGGACCATGGATAAGGGCAGGTGTGGGAGTGCCTGAAGATGTGGTAACCTATGGCATAAATGCAGATATAAAGACAATATAATCAGGGATGCTGATGAAAAGTGACCCATGCTGTGTGTGAAAGTGAAGAGCAGAAGGAGAAGCACAGTCTATGATGGGAATGGGAAAGGATAAGTCAGCATCCAGAGTCCAAGAGATAAAGGCATGTGCAATGGTTTGTTGCAAGTGCTAGTTGGTGGTATATGAGTAAGAAGAGAAGGAAAAATGTAACATATGCTTTTCTCATCTCTGTTATGAGTTCCATCACTGTCTCCTTGGAAAACTCCCTATTAGAAATGGCATATCAAATGGAATTCAGGGAGTTTCTTAATGGGTTGAACAAATACCTTCAAAATCTGGCTAGTACAGGAGCAGACAACACCACTGCCAACACCTCCCCAACTGCATCCTCTACCCCACTCACCTTCAATGAGATAATGATCATTGAATGACTAGAAACCTACTGGACTGGTGCTTAGGAACATGTAGTTCTACCCCCATCTCACCCCAGATATAACAAGGCATGCTTCCAGTGTCATTGTCTTGGCTACATATGAATAAACTGCCCTGTATATCAATGCCCATTCTGCATGTTGTGGCAACCAGGCTACTCTCAAGAATAATGCATACTCCACAGGGCAATCATACTCCCTGTAGATCAAACTATCACTTGATCACCTCCACCATCTCCCTCTATGTCCTCTCATGACTTCTCCAACCCATCCTTTCTGCAGCACTCCCCTATTTGACAGACTACTGGGTGATGGGGTTGCCCTTGTCAATAGCTCACTACATTCAATCCTGCTCCACATCAATATGCACTACCCTCATGTTTCACTGATTCCTCCACCATTTAGGATGACATAATTGACTATGGAGACAACGTAGCATATGGTAACATGACTGGGTCCCCTGTTTATGAATCCATAAGTTACAGTTGGGCATAGGAAGACTTTGTGAGGTCCTCATGTCCTATAAAGGGGGTATTGTTACATTTTCCTTCACTCGCTATATCTTGCTCAATGTACTACTAAATCCACTACACAGCTTCTTTTTTATTCAGACCACAGATGCTGACTTTCCTTTTCCCACTTATATTATCATCTGTGCTTCTCTTTTTGCTCTTCATTTTCATGCACAGCTTGACTCACCATTCATTAGCATTCTTACTTTTATTCCTTTGTTTTATTTATGCTATAGATTACCATACCATCAAGTCTCTCCCACACTGACCCTAAAGCATGGTCCATGCATTTGTCCCCTACTTATAAATACACCACATAGTATGATGGTACAATAGCTTTCATCTCCCTTGTACTTGTGTACACTGTACCCACATTTACAAGCAATATGAATATTGCTTTTCCTTTCAACCCTTCACCATCCCAAGTCTATTACACTGTCATGCAACTACTAAGGTGAACCCCTTGCAAGAACCATGCTACATTCTTACCCTGTGTAACCTCTGTTGCTCTTACCTTAGTCACTCAAGGGCTATGAGTTGTCTTGCCCAAGGCAGTTCATAACATGTACTACCTTGTATACTGTACTTAATAAACAGCCTGCAATACTATCACATGCTCCATCATCCCTTGTCCCTTGTCTCCTGTTGCTTAGTCATCAAGAACCTCTGTTGTGTTCTCATTTAACTAAGGTGATACTTGAAGGATTATGCTACATGCTACACTCTAACTCTCATCACCCTCATCTAACTCATCCACACAACTTTCATCTTAGTACACTTAAGAGCTATGCATTGTTCTGTCCAGGGCAACATGTAACAACTTTCATTCTCAAGAATCAATTACCCAAGGCTCAGAACCCTTACCCCAAGAGCTAATAATGATTATGCTATCTACATTAGGTGATAGTATTAAAAGCAAGTCAGAAGCTGGCTACAAGAGTGCCATGCTTATTAAGAAGTGCAATAGTCTCCTGGAGATCTCATATAAGATAGTCCCTTCAATGCTCAGTCCTCTTCTTTATCCAAATCCTTTTTATGCTATTCTAGCATTTTTTCATCTGACATCATAGGTTTAAGCCTTATAACAATAGTCCAGATTGCCTGATGGGTTGTTAGGTTAGGTTGGCAATGTAGCTCACTTTTGATCTCACAACACAAAGCTTATTCAGACTTTGCCTATGCCTATAAAGATTAAACTATAGAGGAGTGATAGTATGTTATTTGATCAGATGAGACCAAAATCAATTGCCTAGGGTTAGATGGTTGCAAATAGGTGATATGAACTGAATAAAGATGTGGATGAACTGATAATAAGATCCCTTGAGTGGTCTGTACAATATTTGATAGTTCAATAAGGATAGAGATAGAATGGAGAGTAATCCTTAGGTTTTACTTCACTAGAGGTTGTTGTGGAACCAAAGAGTTACACTACTCTGTCAACTAACCCAATCAACCTGGCAGATGACCAGATGAACATTACAGGGCTAAATCATAGATGTCAGATAAAAGAAAGAGAGCTAGGACAGCTGAGGGAATTCAGATATAGGAAAGGACTGTTCATCAGGGGGATCTTCTAATCAGAAACTCCAGGACTACTCTTGCAAGTTCTTGATAATGATGGTACTCTTGCAACCATATTCTATCTTCCTCCTAATATGTAGACCTATCATACTATGCATAATCATGTTTGGCTCTTGGGGCAAGGGTTCTGAGCCTTGGGTAATTGCATGACTGTTTTCCAGGTTGTCATCCTTGAAAGCAAAGATGGTGCCACTGTAAATCATGGGTCTGTACAGAATAACCCCAACAATATTCCAACAAGAGATGTGATGTTACTCATGGCTTAAGTTACTGGTTCTAAAGGATCATTAATATGATAAGGGGCAATTGGCAACATAGCCTATCATGTCTTGCCAGTATAACATTAGTCTTAACTGTTTGGTAGGATTTTGATGTTACATGATCTTTAATATTTCTTGGTATGGTGATTGATACAATGAATGTGTTCTGTACTTCCAATGATGGGGTTCAGTCTTGATGCTTGTACAAGTTGGCTCACTAGCCTGGACATTGGCAGTTTGGTGGTGCAAGGTATGGTTCAATACAAAAGGAGAGGAAGGGATAAAGGTTAGCTTTATCTTCAGACATGCCTCACTCCTAGGGACTCATAAAGAGCCAGTAGGTGAATAGCTGTCCTTTACTTGTATCTTTACTAGGCCACCTTGATAGGCAGGGTAAGAAAGGATGTAACAAGTGGATTAGGCTGGGGGATTTAGCCTCTTGCACAACCCCTTTATATACATTACAGGAGAGAGCACAGACCAAGCTGTACTCTAGGATCTAGGGTATATGAGATTATTGCTATAGGATGATAAGATAAAGGGGTATAGTCCATGAGGGAAACATTAGGCACTTCATATATCAGAATGGAAGAAGCAGATATGAAAGTGCAGGGACTAAGATAAAGGGTATGATTGATCACAAGATGTGAAAAATTAGAGGAGAGATTATGGCAGAGATCCATCTAGGATCTTGCAGGGTTTGTATCAAGATAGAATCTTGATTGATGATCATACTGATCAAAGGATAAGGGTGAAAAAGAGAGGTGATTGAGAATGAAAGATTGATCAGTAATGTCATGATGATGTGAAGATAGAGAGAGTGATGATGTGAAGATGTGACAGGTGAAGATCATGGAGGTGTAAAGAGTCAAAGTGGTCACATGATCAGGAAAAAGAGTGGTCATGAGTACTCATGCAATTGCAAGCATGTAGTCATAGTACTGAGTATTATACAACATTCATAACAGAGATGATGAGTAATCAAATGGATTAGACTGAGGGGATTTAGCCAAAGAGATCCCCTTTATATACTACACAGAGCTGCACATGGACCAAATGAGGTCATAGATAAGAAGGGAAAAAAAAGCATACCATGAGGTTCTGAAATGAAATAAAATCAAGCAGAAATGAAAAGAAGACAACAGAAATTAAAAAAAGCTTTTAGAAGAAATAAAGATTAAAGATAGAAGCTTCTAGAAAGTTATTATGACATTGCATGCATACTTGTGCACACTCACAAATACTACCTGCATACTTTGTGTTAGTGCAGTGTGATGACTCTCTCAAAGTGCACAGGTTGCACTTTATAACCTGACAACTTTCCTAATCATGTGACTACTCCATTCCCTCTTTACTTTATCACTTCATCACTGTGATCACATTTTAACCCCTCTCCCTTTCTCTTATGATTCTTATGACCCCTCACTGATCATCTAGATTCTCACCCACATCCTCAAGGTGTCCTCACCTCCTTCATATCTGCTTTTACCATTCAATTGGTATGATCACTCATTAAGTTTACATCTCAATTATGACTCTGCAGAACCCTTGATGGAATCTCTATCATGATTCTTCCTTTGATTAGTCACATCTTGTGATCAATCTTCCATGCTATGGTATGCACTATATTCATTTTAGCTCTTCCATTTCTCTCTAGATGAATACCTAACCTTTACAATATGGACTCTTACCTACTACCTTATCTATCAATAGCCTTAACACTGTATACCCTAGATCACAGGTCACAGCTTGGTCTATGCACCTTCTTGTACCATATATAAGAGATTATGCAAGGGTGTTGCGGAACCGAAAGAGTTACGCTACTCTGCCAAACAACCCAACCAACCCAGCGGACGACCAGAGATCTCGGTACAGGGCTAAACCATAGATATCGGATAGAAGGATGGTGACTAGGACAGTCTTGAGGTCTGCAGATAAAGGGAAGGACTGCGCATCGGGGGATCTTCTGATATTGTGAACTC
>JBBPJS010000363.1:0-17916 GCA_038088835.1 Singerocomus rubriflavus
GGCCTATAACACATACGAAGGCACCCCCAGGCCAAATGATTAGGTCCAAATCTAAAAAGAAGTTTTTGGAAAACAAACAAAAAAAAAAAAAAGTCTGCAAATCGACTGTGTCACAAGCGTTCGGATGAGTCCGTTCCTCCTTACGATCAGTAGCGGAGAAGTTCCCCTTAGGCCCGACTACCCCTTTGATTGAAGATTCGGTGCTTCCAGAAGCCATCAGTTCTTCACAATTGAATATCCCAGCCTGGATGAGCTTGCGCTGCGGCTAGGCTGGTTGTACAACCAGGTGGCGATCAGGACCACGACAGATCCGAGAATAAAAGTGAACGTGATTTGGAAGTCGAAGAGTGCCACGGACGCCAGGAATGATATCACGATGCTGAGACTCGTCGCGAAACCTTTGAGAATGTTGTCAGAGTACTTGATAACCATGGCGGTCACCAGACCGCCAAGAACCTGGATTGCGACGGTGGCCCAGGCCCAGGCACCAAAGTGTTGGAAGAGCGATTGGATAAGCCCTGATTGTGGGTGTTCAGTGATGAAGATAGGCACGAGCGCGGGTAGTAGTGAGAAGGCGGAGAGCTGCACGTTACGTATCCAGAGGTCTGATTGAGAGTTTTTCAATACCATTTCGAAATAGACACCCGCGAGACCTGAGGTGAAGCACGCTGCCACAACGGCGAGAAAGCCCTTGAGAGCGTTCATCGAGGCATTCTGGAACAGGAGAGAGGCCGTCTTGGCTGAATCGATCGCGCCAGTCTGGATCTGTACAATGCCTACTCCGATAGCGAGGAAGAAGAGCGCTACCCACTGGCTGGCGCTTAGTTGTTTTCGGAGAAGGAGGACAGAAAAAGCTGCTGTCGTTAAAATCTTCATTTGATAGCTGACTTGAAAGGTAGCGGCTTCCAAGTTTGTAGCCGCAACGTATTGCAGGTTGTTCTGGATGACTTGAGGTGGGGATGAAAAGGAGGAGCGACGGCAGGTCAAAGATGGACACACCATAGAGGATGGCAGGTATAGACAATTTCCAGCAGTCTGGGCTGAAAACCTCCCTGCCTAATCTACGCATACGGAGCCATATCTTGGAGGGATTCCAGAAACGGCCGGTGGTGAGACCGAGCTGGGGCGTGTCGGAGGTATAGGGGTCTATTTGGATGAAGGCAATCGCGAGCGATATGGAGCCTTTTAGGAGCTCGTTGAGTAGGACAGCGGCTGGCGCGGAATACGATTGTGAGGGAGGGATAGAGACGCGAGAATAGTGCATTATTATCGTGAGGAGGGAGTTTTGTACGGCGAGGGTGAGGAGTCTGGTGCCGAGGGGGATGAGCGTGTCCGACTGGAGATCGGTAGAGGGACGAGGGGACTCACGATATGTATTTCAGAGGGATGCCGCAGAGAGAAGGCACTGGGGGTGTGTCTGGCAAGAGACCGAGCTCTTCGAGCTCGAGGTGGTCGTCGCAGCCCTTTTGGGCGTCCGGACGAGGCTGGGACATGGAGGGGTATAACGAGGAGGGGTATGTCGAGAGATGTGAAAGAGAAGAACAAGAGAAAAAAAGTGGCCAGGCCTAATACTTGAACGCGCGTGGGCCGTGCGTTTGACTTATTTTTTTTCTGCTCCTCCGCAGCAGATGGGCAACCCAAACGAATCGGGACTGCCACGCTCGTCCACAGTCCGCCAAGACAATTCATGTATACAAATCAATACCCGTACGATACTCCTCGACTCTTCCGGTCCCCGTCGTACAACCCGTAGATGCTATACGTCGGGCTGTGGTAATCCGCGTACCCCTCCGCGTCACCGTGCTCCAACGCCATCTGCGCCAACGATGGCAGCGGCGGCGGCGACGGCACACGTGGCGGCTTATCGTCCACCCTCTTTTTCAGACTGCTCTTCCCTGTGGACCCCTCTCCCTCCCGCCCTCGACCTGCCTCACACGGCCGCATGTTCACCAGCGACGCCGTCGACTTGGATGCCACAAAGTCTGCCATCATCAGACTCCCCAATGCCGCTGCACCAGACGGTGGACTTTCACACTGCGTCTTTGCTTTCGGCACTGGCTTCTTTTGACTGCGTCCCGTGAGAGTGACCTTCTTCGCCTCTCCAATCACACTCATCGAATCGTCAGGGTACAATGTTGGCTGTGGAGACGGTGGAACCGGCGACGTTGGACCGAGCGCCGAAATCAGGTCCCTTCCTCGTCGAGGATCTACGCGCTCGACCCTATTTCGCTCGAAATGCGACCCACCATGTTCATGATCGACGTTGTGTTTGCCATAGTTTGTTGCGGCCGCCGACGTCCGAGGGTATGAACTCGGCGTATAATACGCCGATTTAATTCGAGCCCGCCCGCCGTTCAACCGTGTCGTGTTAGGCGACCCATTCGGCGGTGAAGTGGGCTCCATTCCACCATACGCAAAACTTTGTGACCGTCTGAGCGCTGCGGCATCCTTGGCACCGCCAGGTGCTGTCATGCTCATTCTGTTGCGCGACGTCAACTTCCTGTCCTTGTATTTTGACACCCCCGTACTCGCTAGTTCGTCGTGCATAACCCCGTCTATCGCGAGGCCCACATCTGCTCCTACTTGCGAATATCCGCCGGGTGAATTCGGATAGAGCGACATGGATACCGTGGAGAGTCTCGATACTGCCCGAGTAATTGCATTCTGGACTGGTTGCAAGTGGATTGGTTTCTCCGTCTTCATGTGGGCGTTCGAATTACCGTATCCAACGAACGGATATTGACCCCCGTTCTGTCCTTGGCTATATACCGCGTCCTTGGCGACCGCACCAAGGTTATCTTGTTGGATGGTCTGACCGACAGTCAATAGCTGGTCTTGCGAGTTTGACCGGTTCACTGTCACCGTCGGGGCAGGCTTGGGAATCCCGGAACTGTACTGGGTCCATGTCCAAAGTCCGGTATTTCCTTTCGTGCCGTGTGCTTGCAAGGTTGGCGAAGAGCGTTCCTTGCCTCCGAATATCGGGGAACCTTCAGTTTCCGCCTTGTCGTCAAAGGTTCCATCATAGAGGATAGGTAGGGAAGGGGTAGGGGTTCTCCGCCGGCGGGGACGCTGGAATAGTTTCACCAGGACGACCACAATAAAGAGTGTGAGACCGCCACTGATAGCAAGTGCAATAATCGCCGTGGTAGACAGATGTGATGTGTTTAATTGAAGACTACGGTCCCGTGAATCGTTACTTGCTGTAGTGACCGCCATAGGCTGAATGGATAGCGCTGAATGAGTTACAGAGGACGAGTGAGCAGCAGCCTCGATCTCCGTAAGATTTTGGGTCTTCAAAGATGGTAGTGGTACAAAAGTTGATTTCCAAATTACATGCGAATGGCTAGAGGAAACTTTCGATGTGACAGGCGCACGAGAAGCCGAAACGGGAGGCGTGGCTGTATCTGCTGACGGAGGCGGTAGACCAGTATCTGGGATGGGTGCCGGAACGTCGGTGATCTCGTGCACACTGTAATCATGATGAGGTGCTGGCTGCGATACATGTGGTAGCTTGGGGCGAGAGTGATGGTGTGCGTGCGTCGGATCAGCCTCGAGGTCCTCTGGGTTTTCCTTGAAGTCGAGCATCATTTTCTCGGTGTCGTCCGCGAGCTCGACAGATGAGATCTTGCGCGTGGAAAGCTTGCGCGACATTTTCGTGAAGCGTCCGGCGCAAATTAAAAGGAGCGACTGGGGTATTAGCGACAGATGGGTGCGAGAGGACAAGGACGAACAAGGGCAACACGTGCTAATGAGCGCGTTTAGATCACGTGAATTGACTTTGTGCACGTGCTGCAATTGCGTTTCATGCGGAGCGACCCTGAGCGTTTGCTTGAGCGAGCTGCAGGTCGTTCTTCTGCGTCTAGCGTGCGTGGAAGTAGAGCCAAGCCTGTGCGTGGTCAGAGCGCTGAATTTTTTGAGTCGTTGTGAGAGCCATTCCATGGACAGGCGCGTCTCTCGTACTCTGAGTTGAAGTCGTCGACCCTCTGACACGTCCACAACTTGTAGTGGTCTCCTTGAATCTCAGCCCACTCAGCTTTTACAACATGCATTGGAACACTCACAGCAGAGTCGAGAGCACGGCAGTCGAACCTCGCCAACCGACGATGGCGATGCAGCGGACAACTCATCCTTGGACTCGAGGATCATCTCGGCACGACCGGCAATACCTCGTTACCATCTGCAGGGTTCGCTTTTGCAGAGTCTGGAAGGCATTAGCGAACGTGTACTAGCCGAGGACTCCCAGGAAGAAAAGCGCCATGAACACAGCGAGCTGGCCAGAATATCTGCAGCTTCGCCAGCCTCGTCAGACGATGTCTCCGTTCTAGACTCAGGTTCTGAAAATTTTCGTCAACATGGGGATAATTCACTCTCGGCATCCGCTGGAGAAGTAACCGGTGAGCCACTCGTCACTTCCTTGCATTCAGATAATTACCTCTTAGTCTCCAGGGACAGGGTCCGTATCCTTTCAGTCTCGCTCCACCACTGCCAGTGTCCATCGTCCCTCTCCACCACCAAGGCCCATGCCCGTGGGGAACAAACATTACCATCGTTCACCCTCCTTACCCTCCCAAGATTCGTTTGGTGGCCCCGTCTCGCAGGATCCAGCAGAACGATATCTCGCGTCAACAAAACAGTTTCATGTCCCACTCTCTGATCTGGGGGAAACTCCAACTCAGGAGGTCATTCATTTGCCCACAGATCCTGGTGCGACGCTCCCGGATGCCAGCGAACACAAGGAATTCCTCGAGGTTGCTATGCGCGAGTACGAAGCACAGAGAGCAAACAGAGCCACTTCGAGTCGTCGCACCAATGTTCTCGTAGCCGCCACTCCCAATAACTCTGACGAATCTTCGGGCATTTCGTTTCACAATCGTGACTCAGAATTCGCTGGTCAGGAATCGAGGTTTCCGTTTGACGGCTCGTCGTCCTTTGACAAGATGCTCGATAGAGACCTCGCTGATACTTCGGATCCAACCCCAGACTCCACTCAATCCACCAAGATCGAACCAACGCAGGTTGACGGCTCTGTTGAACCTCCCACCCGAGATGACTTGCTCACCACGCCACCAGGGAGTAGCAGGCAGTACTCTCCACCCTTTGAGTGGATTGCTCCCAGCCCTAGTGCAGCTGTCGCATCCAGCAATCCCAGGAGCTTGCTGAGAATGGTGCATCCGAACAACCAGTATCGGATTGCCAAAATGCGTAACCTGGCAGGATGTGTAGAACCCCCTTCGTATGTGACTGCAGGAGCGGTGACGCAGTCTTCTCGCATGGAAGAAACGCAGTCCTGCCACACCGATGAGTTACCGTACCCTAATGTTCTTCCACCGGCTCGAATTGACATGGCAAGTCCGCCTCCAATGAGACAACAACCTCGGATCGAGATCGAGGACGATGAGCCTGAAGACGTGCTGGACATCGTTCCCGACTCTGAACCTCTCCGAGCTGGGCTCAATGCTCAGACGCCTAGCCACCATCGAGCTGTGACGCAAAGTCCGCTCAAGAAACTTTTCCGTCCCGTCAGTCCCATGTCCTTACAAGGATCCGGAGACCTGATTTCTGATTCCCTGGAGGTCGAGGGGAGCGAAGCCGATATTCCGTTGGCCATCGAGTTAGCTTCTAGAAATACAAGGGGACCTGTCGTTCCTACTGAAGACACCAATGTGCATAGTAGAAAAGTGAGGACTACGTCTTCCGTCCCTGAAAAGGTGATTTGCGCCACTCCTTCAATGTCCGTGGGCCTTATTTGATGCAATCACTCCTCCGATAGCCCCCATTACATGCTCCTGGAAAAAAAGCTCAGAAACCCGTTTCATCTTCGACTAAAGGCAAGAACACCAGATCAAAGCCTTCGAAAACGGAGTCCACAGAGGTCCCAACGTCGCTTCCCGAGCAAGACCTGCAAGGTCAAATATTCTCCCCCAAGCAGCCTCCTGCCCCTGCGGTAAACAAGTTACCTTCGAAGCAAACAGCGCCACAATCCTCGGGACCATGGAGTGCGCTTCATGCTTCCACGACGCGTCTTCCCGAGATCAAGCCTGTCGCCGGCAAGAAGCGTTTCCACAAATCCGATACCGAGAGCTCAGGAGACTTGTCAAGCTACCCCACCAAAGGTGAAGGGAGTACCGATCTCAAGGTTCAGGAGGAAGAGGAAAGCGAGTCTGGGGATGATCATAATGCTCACTCGCCACCACCTCCGCCTTTGAAATTCGACACATCACGTAACAAGAAAAGACGCACTGAAGACGTATATCCGACTCGTGGACTATCTAAGGCTTCGACTTCGACACGAAGCAAGCGATCCGAGACTCCCGTAGTTACTACGCGTTCAGTCAAGAGGTTACGTTCTGGGGTATCATCCACTCGGGGGCTCACAGCAGAGCCAGCTACACGCGTTTTCGCCTTGTGGAAACAAGATGGTCATTATTACTCTGGTATCATCTACTCCTGCGGGTTGAAAAACAAGTATCTGGTCAGGTTTGACGATGGCACGGAAGATGAAGTCGAACTCAAAAACATGCGTTGCCAAGAGCTTCTGGTCGGAGACAGAGTTATCGCCATTCAGGACAACGTCAAAGGCGTGGTTAGCGACGTCAGCCATGCAGATTCTCATGACTCGTTTAAATTGGAGATTGACAACGGGGAGACTGTAGCAACTATGGAAGTGGGATTTGGTGACATTCGCATTGCGAATCGGACAATTCAAAGCCAGTGGAAGGCGCGCACGGTCAAGGCAGAGAATATTGTTGCTATGGTCAAACCAAAGCCTCACATTGACACGACACCGTCCAGGCAGTCGGCTACCAGCACGGCCTCTGGCAAAGTTCAGCGTGAGTTGGTTAAGACGGGCTTCGTGGTCACTATCAATCCTAAAAATGAAGAACCCACTCGGATGAAAGACCAGGCGATGCGCGCTATCAAACAGCACGGAGGACTGGTGATTGAAGATTGGTCTAGTGTATTCACCATGGAGGGCAAACATAGTCAATCCAATAAGCGATGGATTGTGACGGCGCAGGATTTTCGTTGGCGGCCAGAAGTAAACCTGGATCGCATCTTCCTGCTATCTGATGATTCGCACCAAAAACCAAAGTTCCTTTTAGCGCTTGCGTTGGGGATTCCCTGCCTTTCATTTGAATGGTTGACAGGAGAGGAGAAATTCTCATCGGTATGCTTTCACACGTCTGTCAGAATGCATGATGTTAAATTGAATGCTTATCAGGACTGGCAACCGTTTCTTCTCCCAGCAGGGTATTCTGATCTTCTAGGTGCCAGAATCTCCCAACTCATTGATCTTGACTGGGGAAATTGCACAGAACACCTTACTGACATTATGGCCAATCGAGTCCCCATCAAGTTGTTCTCGCAGAAAACGGTGCTGTGTATTGGCACAGATCTGGTTCCCCTTCCCCCAAATCGGACGAGAAAGGTATGCGTACAAATTTAGCTCCAATGTACAGACCTTTGAGCCGGTTATTTCAGAATGCTCCTGAAGAACCCAGCCGATATGTTCCCTGGATCATTTTGTGCATGGGTGCGGCCAAGGTCGAGGCAATTACAGACCTCAAGCAAGTGTCTTCTGGCTATATGCAGACATTTGACTATATCATCATCAAAGAACGAAAGATTCTTGGATCTGTCAAGTTGGGCGACGTCGTCGTGGGGGATGTCAACTGGGTAAAGGAGTGTTTGGTCTCGTCGCGCTTATCTATGCCCGCTCTTGAATTCTGATGTTATCTATTGCATATTAATTCCATTCGATCCATGCTCGCGCGGTTGGTTTGTATTTCAAGGATATTGTCTTTATTAATTGTAGAGTATCTTGTTACACTTCGTATACGACTTCCGGAAATGGAAAGAACTTACCACACACCAATTCGCCCACAGGAACCAGCAAAGTCGTGTTTCAGTCTTTGACAACCTGCATGGACGGACCACAAGAGTACGAAGTCGGTCAGTGTTTTGACTACACTCATTCAGGACCTATACAGACTCAACTTCCCGTATGCAGAGTCTGTCACCAGAGCTCGTGTTCACGGCAAGAGGGGCAAGAAAATTACATGGGTACGATCCATCTGCATTCAGCATTTTGCTCATACTAATATCAGTCTTATAGAATTACTACGTCAAGGTTGGTTTACCGCTACCATCTTGCTTATGATCTACTCAATGATCGTAACGTAGTGGAAAGGTTACGATTGGAATGAAAGCACGTATGTTATTTCCGAGAATGTGTTGGAACCCTAACTGATCCATCCGAGTTCAGTTGGGAGCCCACGGATTCGTTTCAAGGAGGGTCCGAACACATTCTGGAATCCTTTTGGGAACGCATCGACACCGGTGGTAGAGATATCTCTGATGCTGCTGCCTTCAAGAAAGGGGAGGAATTGTTTATCTCTGGTCCACCAGGTATCTTCTTGTCCAAATGATGTTTGCTACACCACATGACTAACGCTGATTGTTAGGTAGGAAGGTTCCGAAAAGAAAGGTCAAGGCGACAAAAACTCGGGTGTCGCTTCCGCCTAAGGGTGTTTCGAGTTCAGATGATGCAGCCCTCTCTGCACCGCCACTGGCCCCTCGAGAACGCCAACGAATGCAGATAACTGCTACTGATGAACACGCGAAGCGGAAGCGCAGGGCATCTACTGGGGTGCCAAAGAACGAGGGAGTATCTACCAAGTCACCCAAACGGAGACGAGTTTCTTCTCCGGGACTACGAAAGTCTGCACACAGACGCCTACTATCTCCAGGTGACTCGCAACTCGACGCGGATGGTGAAACGGATCCAGATGTAGTCGAAGTGGAAGACGAACTCATGCAAGCGAGTGCGGAGGATGTGGAAGAAAGTGCCACCGAGGCACGGTATCCGGTCACGGCAAGCCCGAGTGCAAATGGATCAAAAGATATCACATTCGATGATCTTGTACACTTTTACAGTGGCTTTCCGATTGACATCGACCAGAATACGGATGAGCAAGTGGCTGACCCCAAACCGGAAATTCGGCCACAGTTACAACCTTCACCTTCGACTGCAGACAATGCCGCCTCCGACTCTCAGGTTCCTGTCTCACCAACTCTCAGTTCACCCGATCCCCTCTTCGATTCACCGTCACGTTTGCCAAGTAAAGCACCGGAAGGCCAGAGCGATCTCCTCGTACCTCACCATCGTGTCCGGGCTGCAAATCCGCTGGTCAAGCTTATTGACACAACCACACCGGAGATCGCGGGCAAACAGTCTGGCATAAACATCAAAGCTCGCTTGACGTCCCTGCACTCAGCGGAAGTACACTCTACTGCTGGCCCCAGTCGCAATATCACCAAGCGAGGTGGAAAACCTGGTCCAGGCCGGTCCTCTTCTGGCCTGAAAACTAAGAACCGCAGCTCCTTGCTCACTGCCGCCAATGGCGCTCTGAAAAGTGTCAAGGGGAAATTCACAGGTACTACCACAGAATGTGACCAGGCTGATGAGAATGAAACTGAGGGTGGTAAATTCCTTGTCATATCAAGGAATGATGAAGATGCTATAGTAGAGCAGGACCACCAGACGTTGAATTCCCAACCAGGTCCCCCTCCTTCTGGAGATGAGTTGCTCAAATTGGCGGGGCTGCAGGCAGATCTGGAAATTCTTCCAGATTACGAAGAGGTTTCTGCAGCACAATCACAAGACGTCGAGAACATTCAAGGACCCAAGGTAATGCCACCATCAGCGGAAGGCGAATTACCCAACCCAAGTTCAGTTGAGGTCTTAAAGGAGTGCAAGACAAGCAGCCATGTCACGGACGTCTTACCGTCCGTGTCTGAGTTGAAGCGGCAAACACCTACTCCGGTTATTGACGACCCCTCTGTTTCATCTGTGGTCACTCCTCCGACAGGGGATGAGGTTGTTAAAAAGAAGTAAACGATATTATACTTGATTGGTCAATTTCGTATTGATTTAGGCATGATTCAGCATTGAGCTCGCCAAGGAGCATCTTTTTCCTTCCGCTCAGACATCTTTTGACGTCTTTACCGCTACCTCGTCTTCCTTCCGGTCCACCATATTTGGTCCATTGTCAGTCGAGATTGACCAGTCGTTACCTGTCATGCTAAATTAGCCCGCAGATACCAAGGTTCCACAGCGGACCCCATGCCAGTCGCCAAAAACGAGTTAGGGGATGTTCGAATGGTTGAATATTCGACTCACTACTGTTACAGGTTCTCGACGAAGTTTAAGGTGATTCTTGGTGATAACGTTGAACTCCCGCTGGTTCTCAAGGACCGTGACGAAATCAAAGCACGGATAAGCGACATCTTGATTGGTAACTCGTCTGGCGGCAAGGTGGCACTTTTCTACTCGGCAGAAGACGCGCTTGCCATGGTAAGCACCTTCAAGAGCGACGGCACGGCTCGAGTTGTTCTCGATCCTTCTGCAAAGCCAATACAGCAAGAAAAGTTCTCGACGTTCCTACAACGCTTCAAATCATCCCAAACGGTATGGTAGACATCCGAGAGCACTTCACCTGTGCTAAGTTACATTATTCAGCTTGTTGCGCCTGTTGGAAAAGAAGTCTGTGTCTTGTACGCGTCCGACAACGCTGGTGTCGCAGAGAAGCTCGGGACACCAAGCCATCTCAGGGGACTTGAGAGCACGCTTCTCATCTCACATGCTTGCATCGAGAATCAGCTTGCATATGTAGCTGCCATCATGAAGGTAGCAGCTCTTTGACTAGGATTACTCGGATCGCTTTACTGTTTTATGAGCGCACTACCTACTTTATCGAGGATGCAGTAGTCTATCTAGATTTGTGTAAGGTCAGGGTGAGTAACGTGACCGCGTTCGATGTGGTCATTCGGCAAACATCCGTAAATCACACCTCCGTCCGCTCTCCTCTACGACATGCAGACCCGCACGGCACAGAAGCGGGCTGCCACCTCTGGAGATCAACAGCCTCCCAAAAAACTGCGCTTCGTAGACCCTATCGATGACCCCCTCAACTTTGCCGAAGAGGTCGATAACGCTCTCGAGAACCCGTCCGCAAAGCGTAAGGGACGCGTACGCAATGAAGGGTACGAGAGCGACTCGAGCGATGATGGGGAAGGTGTCGTCTACAGTCGCAGGAGGGACGAAGCCGAGGAAGCGGGCGGGGACGAAGACATGTTTTCTATGGCAGAAAAGCAAGCCAAGAATGACGAGGGCTTGCCTTCCGAAAAGAAAGAAGAATTCCTACGTCTAGGAGACATTGAGGGCCAGGAATTCAACGAGTCTGAGCATGAGCGCGAGAGTAGTGATGAAGACGAACCAGAAGATGAAGATGACGCAAAACGGAGGAAGCAAGCCGGGATGGGCTACGAATTGTCGTCGTTTAATATGCGGGAGGAGATGGAGGAAGGCAAGTTTGCTGCAGACGGGACATATGTGAAGACATTTGACCCGCATGCCGTGCACGATCGGTGGATGGATGGAGTCGATGAAGAGGAGATCAAGATAGCTCGACACAGGAAACGTCAACGGGATAGGATACAAAGGGAGAAGGTGAAGGCGGAGGAAAGGGAGCTTGAACAAAGTGGTGGCAAATGTGCGCTGGAAATACAACTCATCGGTATGCTCAAGCGCGGAGAAACGGTGTTGGAGGCATTACAGCGGCTGGGTGTCAAGTCGAAAAAGAGTTCCGGGTACGTTCGTCACGCATAAATCGCAGCTGTCATGCATCGACAACAGCCTTCAGAAAACACACAAATGGGAGATCAAAGGATGATTCCAGCATGGTAGTGGATAAACAGCCATCAAAGGGCACGTCCGACATTGACTTGATCACCCATCTTGCATCGAATATCATGTCCCTCGGAGACACCGACATCTACTCGAAAACCTATGAAGAGCTCGTTCGCAGTGTTCGGTCTAGTGGGCTGATCAAGGACGATTGGACTCCACCCTCCGCTGATGTCAAGTACGAATATAGGTGGAATGTACCTGGACAAGAGCCAGGGGAGTCATATGGCCCCTTTGCGGAAGAGGACATGAAAGCTTGGTTTAAAGCTGCATACTTTGGAGTGTCTGGAGAAAAAATTCAGCTGCGGGTAGTCGGTGGTGAGTGGGGTGAGTGGGACGACGTCGTTACATGACTTGCAGTGGACTTGGCGTCTCCGACGAATTTTTTGAGTAACATCCATTTGTATTCTAAGTAATTCATGCAGCATTCGCGTAAGAGTGTCCATGTCAGCCTGCGTGATTTCTAGGTGCTGTCCGCACATAGCTATGTGTAGTCGCATTAATCGTGATATCCTTCCGTCGGTACTACGTAGAACTGCAAGATCAGGGAATAGGAGCTAACTGGAGGTGAATAAATAACCACAGCGAATACAGTGATTGAAGCATACATGCAAGGAGCGATGCAGTGACGCAAAATAAATAGCAATAGATCGTACAAAACTTGTGTTCGTGTAACTAACCCTCCTTGTTCGGTGTTCTGGGCTTTTTGCGCTTGAGTGACGAAAAGATACGTAACGAAGCTTTCCTCCTTGGCGACCGCTGTGGCTCTTCGGGGAGAGGGAGGTGACGATTGCTCTGCCGGCGCTCCGACAGATTACTCTGCATCCGACGCATCGCAACACCACCTTCCTCTGTTGCAAAGTCAAAACCACGGTGGACAGAGCGCACACCGGTAGACATGTCCGTGCGACTCACGGAGGTCCTGCGAGGATCCAAAGAGAGCGTCTCCATGCTGTAGTTCATAGCTAGTATTCCGGTTCCTGGGGCACTCGAAGACACCGATGGAATCGAAACTGGTCGTGACATCCGTGACGATCTCCGCCTCATTGTTGAAGATCGAGAAGCCGCACCGTCATGGGCACGGCGTAAAGCGGTGGCCATGTCGAGATCTGGTTGCGTTTTTCTGATGTAACGAAGGATCTCCAAATCACCCGGTGCAAAGCCGGTCTGCCATGCGCGGTATAAATACCTGGGCAGAAGCGCGATTGCGACACAGAGTGGTTGACATAACCAGAAATAGGCAGAACTGAACAGGAATCGGTTGTTGCCATAAATGTCGGTCACAATCCAGCCTGGACTGACAGAATTGTATATGAGCTGCAGCAAGGTAATCAGCTTTTGAAGTGCAGTGAGCAGAGCAAAATCAATACCGTATAGCCCAGCAGCAACACAACTCCGAGGAAAACTGCAAAGAATACCCACCCGGTCCACACGTTGGTGTTGAGACCATTGAACAAGCTGACAGCTATCACGGCGGCAAAGACCATCGTCTGCAGAACATCAGAAAGTTACCTTGATGTCAAGAAAAATGGCTTACCGTGGTGTACTCGTACAACTGAATGCCATAACCGTCGGAACGAGTAGTGGTAGTGAGATAGGTATATGTGACAATAAAATACAATGGGACGGACTATAAGAGTGGTCAGTACCAAATAACTTGCAGACTAGCATAACATGCCTGTATGATACCATCAATCATATAGATAAAAAACAGCTTCAAAGTGAACCACGTTCGCTCGCGACCGTATCGATATAACTCAGGAAAGGTCATAAGGACATCAGCGTCTAAAGGCAAGTGAGACAAATATCACGAGCAGCCAAAGCCCACGAACCAACTATGCGGTCAAAGAGACCAATACCGAGTACAGGAGCGATGGTCCACAAAGAGTTCCATAAAAGAAGGTAAGTGTACTCAAAGGCACTATAGGAAGTCAGTCTCGAGATCAAGGAAAGATCACGGAGAGAGGGACATACTACGCGGAGCTCCAACCACAATAGATTTGGAACCACCAGAGCGACCCTACTGCCACAATATTCTTGTAAAAAAAATTGACGATCCTACAACAAAGGTTATAGACGTTCGGACCGGTGCAGGGGAAATAATTCACATGGTTCCATTACGCGCATAAGACCAATGACCGTGGACGAGAATCAATCGCTTGAGGAACCGAAACTGTTCAACAAGAGAGGTGATGAGATGTCATACATTCCTCTGATGCAGAGGACGTACTTGGGCAATGGCATAATCAGAAGAGTTGACAGCCTGCAGACCTTCCTCACCAGCAATGCCTACTCCAACATCGGCGATCTGGATCATGCTGACATCATTGGCGCCATCACCGACAGCCAAGGTCATCACGCCAAGGCCGTCTTTAACCAGTTTGACAACAAAAGCCTTCTGGAGAGGGGAGACGCGACAGCATATGACGCCTTCACATCGAGTTCCAAGATACAACAACAATTGCTTGTTCTGATCGTCTGCAAGAGCCTAAACTAGATATGAGCATTCAGAACTCATCCATACACAAAAAACCCACATAGCCTAAAGCCGTGCCATCGATAACAAGCACATGTCCGCCTAGCCGAGTGCCGTTCCCTTCACCCACAATAGAAGGAATGCCAGTGCTCAGACGGCGTAATGGATACGAACCAGGATCTGAAGTCACAACATCGGTAGTGTCTTCCTTTTCCAGAACATCAACACCATCCGGGAAGAACTCTTGGATAGCTCTGGCCATCTGTTGATAAACGGAAGGTCCGACATCCCCACCACGAATAACGATAACATTTGAGTCATCAGCAATGAGATTCGTACTGTAACCAATAGCTGTGTGATGGCAAGACCGAGAGAAAGTCAGCAAGCGTGGGGTGGATAGATATAATGAACAAGTACCAATTGCGGTCTCGAGCTTGTCACCAGTCGCCACCCAAATCTTTATACCAGCGAGCTTGAGGTCGGCGATCGTCTCAGGTACACCATCCTGCAGCCGATCTTCAATTGCAGTAGCTCCTAGCAAACGAAGATCTCTCTCCATCTCATCGCTTACGGCTTCCACTTTCTTCTCCCTATCTTCGAGTGCGGTGGAGGCCTTATGATATTGATCGCTCCAACTTCCGTACTCATCCTCTTAATGGAAATATGAACATACGACAGGGATCAATAAATTGTACATACCCAGTATGACCTTGTAAGCCAAGGTGAGTGTCCTTAACCCCGCACTAGCGAAATCGTCGAGATGTCTCTCAGTCGTTCGCTTGAGCTCATCGCTCCCAGACTTCAACCTCTCGAAGATGACACTATCAGCCCCCTTTGTCAGGAGGAATAGCCGAGAGTCGTGCCCGTCGAGTTTGCGAACAATGATACTCATACGCTTGCGAGTACTTGTGAATTCGAGGATATTGAGTAACTCGTAGCGCTCTATCTCCTTCGAAAACGGCGTTTGAAGCATAAGCACTTCTTTATCGCGACCGCGAAAAACGAACCCCACGTCTGCAGCTGCCTGAACGAGAGCTGCCTCATCAGGCGACTGGGCCTTATATTCGATGGCGCCAGTCCGCGGATCGACGACAGTGAGGACAGTATGACACAAGGCCAAAACGGAGAAAAATCCGTTCAATGCGCGAGCTTGCGCCTCGTTCTCAGATCCAGATTCGGCGTCAATAGCCTGAACCAGGTCTTGCCTCAGCTGCTGATCACTAAAGTGCCTGAGCACACCACTGGAAAGCTTGACAACGGCCGGTGGGTGCATGGTGTTTAGATCGATCGTGGGACTTGCAACAGGAGGGGATCCTAAAGAGGTAGAACCAAATGAGGAGTCACGGCTCCCACTTTGAAGTTCGTCATTGGTTTCATTGATCGAAGTGGGTTTCTTGATGTCAAGATCACTGTCGTCTTCGGCGTCACCGTGATATATGGTACCACCGATGGAACACTCTCGAAATATCATCGAATTCTTAGTCCACATGAGTCAACATTGCCGACTGTTTTGAAGCAAAGAGACATGCCTGTGTCAATGTTCCAGTCTTGTCGGAAAAAATATACTCGATCTGACCGAGATCGTCGGACAAATTATAGCTCCTAGCGAACGTAGGCTGGTTCGTCTTCTTGTAAAATATGTCGTAGTCAAAATATATGAACAGTGCCTGACAGGTCTTCACGGCCTCTATCGATATGTACAGTGATATCGGTACAACGTTCTGAAATCTAGAAGCGGGCATGAGCATTTGGAGCCTGAGATAATATGGGCTACTAACGTGATGAGTGCAAACGCCCAAGTGATAAGGCCGTTGATGTTCGGGTCATCGTACGAAGTGTCATCACCATAAAACCACGGTGCACCTTCCGGGTAAAGCTGTTTCTCGATCTGTGAGTCAGCGATACCACAAACGATTGCCATCAGAGCAAGGAGAGCGAGGTTGATGATACTAGAAACGAGTCAGCATGGACGTCATGGAACAGGAGCAAGGAGCGTACACTTGAGGGTTTGTCTGCCGCTCTACTCTGCTACGCTTACTTGGAGTACCGCCAGAGTTGAGGATAATCTTGGTATCTATGCCAGTGAAAAGGACGAGGCCGATGGCCCAGTCTGTGTTCCGGAGGACAGTGCCACGCAAAAGGATCATCTGCAAATCAACGGGAGATGTTTTCCCATTGCGAAGAACGGTGGCATTAAGCCTGTACATGTTGGTGTCGGGACGGTCGCAATCGACTGTGAATGAGTTGAGCGCACTGGCACAGTCCTGAGCGGTGCGAAGGTCATCGAGAGCTGAAGACGCATTGCGGGACTTGAGGTTGGTCTCTCCATCGAGATTCTTAGTCTCAACAAAGGCAACGTTTTCGTCCTCGGAGGTAGCGCATATAAGGATATCTGCCGGGACTGGCTCGTTATTCATGATTTTCACAAAGTCGCCTACACGGACATCCTCCCAAAGAATCTTTCTCCAGTACACATTCGGACCCTTGTGATCAGAGAGGGGGGAGGGCGAAGGGACACGGTCGAACTCAATACTAGTGTCTGATGATGGGGAAGCCGATGATGCCTCGGGGTCACCGCGGGAAGGATTACGCGTGGGGACGATGCCCCTGACAAAGGTGCGACTCTTTGTGCCAGAAAAGTTTGGGTTGGACCAATCTGGACCAGAGAGGACACGGACGACAGAGTGGTTGACCCGACGGTCAGACTGATGGCGTTTAATGTCCTCATAACCATCCTTGATGGCAGTGATGCCAAGGATGATGATGATAGGCAGCAGGACAACACCGGGGGAGATGGTGGAGAACTCTGGGAAGAATTGGAGAATGGCTATAAAGAGAAAGAAACTGGAGAAGGGTGAGGACGAGGGTGAGAGGAGAGGGGGGAACGCACACGTTGGCGATGCGACGGAACTGCTCGAGGAGATTACGGGGAAGGAAGGTGATGATAGTGTACTTTGAGGAGATGACCTGGTTGGTAGGATAAACGTGAGTCTTGAGGGGTCTACGTTTGTGGTCGAACAAGCGGTCGGGAAGGGTCTGGTTGACGAAGACGGTGCGGGGGACTGTAGGGCCACGTCTACGGGTGAAGAGGGACGCGATGTTGAATGCGTCGAGGCTGGGGCGCCAACGGGAAAGACGGGGGGCCATGGTGGCCTGGGGCAAAACACGGTGGGAGCAGGCATAGCTCTTGATTAGCAATGCGACCGGTCGGGGACGTTATGAGAGTCAGATGACACAAATGTCTTATTCAATCACGGAGTGTCCATACACAAGAAAGATTAGGCAAAAATGTGTGCACCCGGGTATCTTCCCTCCCCAACGACGACGACATCGACGACTATCAGCTACTGGTTCGTCGCCGGCCTCTGCTGCACCCCCTCCTTCAATGCCAACAACTGTTTTGACCTGAACGCCTCGTAGTGAATCTGCGCAGTCGTCTCAATCAAGTCTTGCAGGTGTGTCCTCGTCAAAAAGTTGCGCAAGTGGACAAACTCGCAGTGATTCTCGTCCTCCACGTTCACGACACCCCAACGGTTCTTACGCCCACGCACCGACTTGCCGTCAATGATCACGCTGCGTTCAGAGCCGACCACGGCAAACGGAATAATGTTCTACGAAAAAAGATCTTAGTTCACTAGCCAGTACCCATGCCGGCCGACCTACCCGAATGGATTCGTTCAGCTGAACTTCC
>JBBPJS010000364.1:0-17885 GCA_038088835.1 Singerocomus rubriflavus
AAACCTCATGTTGAGGTCCAGGCCTTTCTAAAAGCTTTTATCTTTTATTTCTGTTTCTTCCTTTTCATTTCTGCTTGCTTCTCTTCCATTTGATGTCCTCATGGTGTGCTTCCTTTTCACACCTTATCTATGACATCACTTGATCCATGCACACTTCTTATAAATATATAAAAAGACTATCTTTGGCTGTCATCTCTTAGCCTAATCCATTTGGTTACTCATCACAGCTTGTGAAGTAAGACCTAGGAATTACCTTCTACCCATATTTCTTTATTATCAAACCATTGTAACATCAGACCACTCAAGGGTTATTAATCATCAGTTTATCTTAGTTCTTGTTTGGTTCCTTATTACTTGAATTAGGCTATTTATCTTGCCTGGTCTATTGATCCAGTGTCTGTACCAGCTCTCAACTATCAGGCCTCCATGCCTAGAACACCTTCCCCATTCTATAACAATCCAGTGTTTGCTGTTGATTCTAATAACCACCCTGTGCAACATACCAGCTGGGATCTATTAGATAGATACCCTAACCTTCTTGACCAGCACCTCCCATCACTGCCTCCTCTCCAGTACCCCACCAACTGAAGAGCAACTTTGGAAATCAAAGACTACTTAGATAGCAAAAAAGATATCTTATCTGCAGACAAGGAACAAATCTAGTGCTTATGCTTGGAAGAATCAGCTGCCCATCATGAGTGGATTTGTTGGGCTCAAGGAACTAGGTTTTGCCAAGCAGCCTTTACATTCTTTGTAGAAAGAGAACAGGCACATCTTATCAATACTATTATTGATCTTGAAATACAGCTTTCTGCCATAAAAGCCTTAAAGGAAAAGAAGGATAGGATAAGGCATAGGATAGAGATGCTGAAAGCCAAGAAGAAGTATCTGTCATGTAAATCATATCAGCTTTGCAACTATAACATATCACAGATCAAGTAGGCCTTGAAAGATAGATCTAGGTGATCTTGTAAAAAGTAATCTGTTATAAACTTGTCATGAATCTTGCACTATAACTGTTACACCACCTAGAAAACAGCTATACTTCTGGATGTTCTTGAACAATGACAACTTGAGCTTGCTATGCAGACACTGTGCAGGGTCTTGCCACAAAGTCCACAAAGACACACAGGTAGTGAGGGAATGGTAATAGTAGTAGAAGGGAGTAGTATCCTTAAGGACTCAACCTTACTAGAAGGTGAATATTCAAGTGGATTAGACTGAGGGGGATCAGTCGCAATATACCCTGTATTTATACTACTGTACAATGTGCACAGACCAGGTGACATTATAGATAAGGTGTGAAAAAGAAGAAGCAGAGATTAATGCCTCAAGGCATCAAAATGGAAGAGAAGAAAAGAAGCAATGGAAATGAAAAGAAGGCTTCTTTCATAAATGGAAATTAAACAGGCTGTGCCCATGAGGCAATCTGCAGGCATGACATCATTGGTCTAGGCCTGATTATGTGATCAGTCATGTAACCTGTCACCTGACCTAGTCATGTGATAAAGATAAGATTAGATGAAACAATAAAATAAGATAAAAGGAGCAAAGTGAAAAAGTGTGCAAGGAAATATATGATGTTATAACACTTCCCCCCCCTCAAGACTCATATTTCAGATGAGTTAGAGAGTCAGTGACCACAGTAAAGTTTTCATAGCTGTTGAAGAGAGAATTAAAGTCCACATTTTGAAGATGAATATGATGGGGAGCTGAAGGATTCAACCTGTGAAATTCAGCAATTGCCTCAGGTGCATTTTGCAGATGAATAGCAGGTTCCCAAGTATCATCTGAGTCATCCCAACCTCTCCAATGAACCAGATATTGAAGTTGATCATCATGCATTTGAGAAGCATGAATGTGATCTACTTCATATTCCTCATCACCTTTCTGTGTGACAGTGATTGCATCAGGATGTAAGACTGATTGTCCTGGCAATGTATCAACATAGGGTTTCACACAAGAAATGTTGACAACTGGATGAATCCGAAGTTGTTTTGGCAAGTCCAAACGCAGAGTGTTTGGCAAGATCTCAATGATCTTATACAGGCCCAACCATTTTTGTGTGAGTTTGCAAGCAAAATAAGGAAGAGTGAGGTTATTGGTAGAAAGCCAAATCTGTTGGCCTTTAATAGGAGTGAAGGTAATGGGGGGATGTGAAACATTCATCATTTTATGACAAGTCTCTTCAAGAGCTAATTTCACTTCAGAATGAGCTTTAGCACATTCCAGACCAAATTCACTAGTGGCAGATTCAAAACCTAGCTGTGAAGCATAATTATGAGTGATAGAAAAAGGAGTAGCCTTTGTAGCAGTAGAGAGAGAATTGTTGTGATGGAATTGAGCTAACTTGATCCAGTCAAGCCATTGCTCTTGTTTTTTGGCTACAAAGGTATGAAGATATGCGAGCAGCTCTTGGTTTATGTGTTCTGTTTGCCCATCCATTTGAGGATGGTATGCAGTGGAGATTTTCTGTGAGATGTTCAACATCTTGCACAGTTCTGAAGTGAAAGCAAAGATAAACTGTGGTCCTTGATCAGATATGATAGAGGATGGTAGTCCATGTGAACATCATACATTATCCCTGAATAATTTAGCTAATTCGAAAGAAGAAATAGATTTAGAACAGGGGATGAAAATAACTTCTTTAAAGAAACAGTCAATAATGACACAGACAGAGTTATTGCCATTTAACTCTGAAAAACCAGAAACAAAATCAATAGAAATATCCTTTCAAGGTGTAGATGTGGTTGGAAGGGGAAGGGGTTTTACTCCTGACAAATGTTGCTTTCCTTTGAAGATAGCACAAGCTTGACAGGAGTGAATATACTGCTTGACATCACCTGTGATACCAGGCCAGGTAAAATAACGAGTGATAAGGTGTCTGGTATGACCTTCACCAGAGTGTCCACCAATTGGGGAGTCATGGCACAAGGTTATACACTGCACCCATAGATCTTCAGGCACATATATTTTCTTTTCTTTTGATCTAAAGAATTCTCCATCATATTTAAATGATAAAGGAATTTCATCAGAGCAAGTTTTTGTACTGTTTTTGATTTTTTCTATGAATGAAGATGAAAGAGTGATATTGTGAGCAAAACTTGTTGGTGGCAGCACTGTTACATTGGTATTGATTTTTTCTGCTGTGTCATCATAGTCAGGTCGCTGTGACAGCACATCAGCTCATCCATTTTGTGAGCCAGGTTTATACGAAATCTGGAAGTTAAATTCTAGAAGAAAGGCATGCCATCTTGCCTGTCTTGCAGACAGGTCTTGGGGTTTTTTCCAAAATTCTAGATTCTTGTGATCTGTTCAGATTTCAAAGGTTGGTAAACCTATTAAATAGTGCCTCCATTCTTTTAAGGCACGAATAATAGCAAGCAACTCCTTGTCATATATAGGGTAGTTGCATTCTTCCTTTGAAAATAAATGCAAATAAAAAGCACAGGGATGCCACAAGTCATTATCACATTGCTAAGATAAGACTATGCCAGTTGCTAAATCGGAAGCGTCTGCTTTAATGTGCATTGGTTTCAAAGTATCAGGAAAGACAAGGAGGGGAGCAGAGATAAATTGATGTTTGAGCTTGTCAAAAGCTTGTTGCTATAATTCTGACCAGCAGAATTCTGTGTCTTTCTTTGTGAGACTTGTCAGTGGTTTCGAAATCTCAGCAAAGTCTTATATGAATTGACAGTAGTAGTTGCACAATCCCAAGAAAGATTGTACATTTTTGAGCTTCTTGGGGATAGGCCAATCGAGAATAGCATTAACCTTTCCTTTCTACATCTCAACTCCATCTTTCGAAACTACCATCTCTAGGAAGTCTATCTTTTCCTGTGAGAAATGGCACTTAGATGGCTTGGCATATAAGTCGTTATCTTGTAGGCATTGAAGAACTTCCTGAACTATGTTTTCATGTTGTTCTTTATTCATCTTCTTGATGAAGATGTTGACATCATTTAGATAAATAAGGACTGTGGCCCACATATCTTTATATATATTGTTCATCATCTGTTGGAATGTGGCTGGAGAATTAGTCATCCCAAAATACATAATGAGAGGTTCATAGGCACCCTTGGGGGTAACGAATGCTCCTTTCCATTCATTGCCTTTTTTGATCCTAACATTATTGTAGCCCTAGCGAAGATTCAAAGTTGTGAACATGTCAGCGCCTTTAAGCTGATTGATAAGAGTGGAAATCAAAGGGAGAGGGTAGGCATTCTTTATGGTGCCTTTGTTGAGGTAACGATAATCCATTACCATATGCTTCTTCCCATTTTTTTTGGGAATGAAGAAAACAGGAGCCATCTGTGGAGATTTAGAAGGACGAATATAACTCTTTTTTAACTCCTTGGACAGAAAAGTGTGAACTTCTTCCTGTTCTTGTTCTGATAAAGGAATAACCCTTCCCTTTTTGGGTATGAAGTCTTCTTTTAACTCAATGGCATGATCCCATGGCATTCTTTCAGGCATTCTTTCAGATTCTTTTTCTGAAAAAACATTTAAAAAATCATGATATGCCTTAGGAACTTGCTCTTCAAGTTCTTTTTGCTCTTCAATGGTCATGTGATGCATTTGTTGAGCAAATTGAGAATATAAGTTACAATGAGCTGTACATTTAGGGAATGAAATAGTTTTTTCAACCCAATTGATATTAGGATTGTGGCAAGCAAGCCAGTCATATCCTATAATGATATGATGTGTTCCCAAAGTAGAAACCAAAGCATCTAGTGCTTCCATATGACCTTGGATAGTTGTTACGAATTTGTGTATGAACTTAACAATACAACAGTACAATGACTGCTTGCTTGCATGCACGAGTACTCTTCATAACTCATCCCTGATCATGTGACCACTCTCGTTCCCTTCACATCCTCACATCTTCACCCTGTCACAATGATCACATCTACTATCCTCTTCCTTCATCTCTTCACAAATCACTGATCACTCTTCCATTCCGATCATGAGCACCTCATCTCTTTCATCTCCATCATTTTCTCCAATTGGTACAATCACTATTGAGATTGCATCTCAATCACAAACCCTGCAAGATCCTAGATGGATCTCTGCCATGATCTCCTCTCTGATTAGTCACACTTTGTGATCGATCTTCCATTTTACATTATTTCCCTACATTCATATCTGCTCTTCATATTCCCACTCCATATGAATGCCTAACCTTTGCCTCAAGGACATTACCCTTTACTTTACAGCCAATAGCATTAGTAGTGTATACCCTAGATTCACGACACAGCTTGATCTGTGCTTGTTCCTGTAATATATAAATAGTGGGATTATGAGTACAGGCTGTTCCCCCAGCCTAATTCACTTGTTTCCTCACATCCTACCCTGCCTACTAAGGTGGCCTAGTGACAACAGTACAAGTAAGGGATGTTATTCGCCTAGCCCTCTTCATTGAGCTCTAGGAGTGAGATGTCTGGAGATAAAGCCAACTCCCCTTCTTCCCTCTATTGTTCCATCATATCCTCATAACACCAAACTGCCAAAGTCAGGCCTACAAGCCAACTCGTTCAACTGCTTATACAGAACCCAATACTAAGAAGAATGGAATACATTCATTGGAAGAACCCCCGAACCATCATATCAAACCCACATGACAGAACTATCATTGTAACATTCCAGATGTTATATTTGCAGATCATAGAAGCTATCATTGCTGCTGATCCTTATCATATTTGTACCATGGACTCTAGATATTTAAGCCACTAGTGACACAGTGTCCTAGTTGGAACATACATTGGGGTATTCATACAGACCCATATATCTATGGTGACACTGCCCTCATTCTCAAGGATGGCAACCTGGTAATAGCCACGTGATCACCCAAGGCTCGGAACCCTCACCCCAAGAGCTGAACACAATTATGCTAGTACCATAGGGTATTAGTATTAGGAGGAAGACAGAACCTAGTTGCAAGAGTACTAGCATTATCAAGGACTTGCAAGAGTAGTCCTGGAGATCATCTATGAAGACATCCCGACTCAGTCCTCTCCTTTATCCTGTTCCCCTCATCCTGCTGTCCAGCACTCTCTTCCTCCAGACATTATCTCACACAGATTCCTTGTTCAGTCCCTGGTTGTCTGCTGGGTTGGTTAGGTTGTGGTTGGGTAGATGGAACTCTTCGGTTCCGCAACAATAGTAATAAAAAGAGTGACATAATGTGAAATAAAGCCTTGAAGATTTTTGGATCCATCTACATTTATTGCATCTAAGAGTTTGGGCAGAGGCTGTATAGGTAGCTGATATTGTTCAACAATTTGTTTATCTATAAAGGTGTTACAGACCCCTAAGTTGAGAAGAGCTTTCAACTCAACCAAGCAATCATTGTTTTTATATTTTATGTTTATTTGACATGAAACATTGAATTCTCCATGATGAGAAAGAGAACTAGGGGGTTTATAAGTTATGGAACAGACTTTGACTCACCTTAACAGGGAATTAAGCACACTATGTTTTAAATCCAGTGCCGTGCTTGAATAAGACGCCCTGACAGATACTCCAAAAGCTGTCTTTATTGCAGAATCCAGTTCTGAACTGTCGAATACATTAGTAGGAATGAAGAATGATGGTACACTAGTAATGTCAGTGGAAGAATGAAAAGAACTAGGTAAGAGTCTATGACTATTGATACCCCTATCATCATTGGTCTTGCTCAATTTAAAGAAATGTTGTTTGCAGCTGCTTGGCATGTTTTTGCTATGAACTTATCTCTATAATAGGCCTTGGCTTCATCAGTTATGTATACAGTACAGGACAATGTGCTGGGCTGGGGAATATTGTTCTGCGAGTATGGAAGACTTGCTGGAGGAACAACAGTTTGTTGCATGACCTGATAGAAATCACACATATCATAAAATTGTGCAGAATGCCACCCATTTTCATCTGCTTTTTCTGAAAATTTAGTTCCCATCATCTGAGTTGTGATATAATCGGATGGTTCAGGAGCTTGGGAATGATAATAAGATGGTTGCCCCCACTGATCATACATAACTTGCTGTCATACAAACTGTTTTGGATTGGTTGGATAGTTTGCATGTATGTGGCCTGGTTTGCCACATCCATAACAAAGTCTTGAAGGGGCGAATCAATTATTAATTATGGGGGGTCGATTCGAATGAGATGGGGTGGTTTGTTGAACGCTTATGTTTATGGGAGCGCCATGTCCTAATTGCATACCAGTTGCTGTAAACTGAGTTGGCGGAGGTTCTTGTGGTGCAGAATATAAGGAGTTGGGAGATCAGAGATGAGGTTGGGGTTGCTGTAAAAATCATTGAGAAGGCATAGAAGGTCTAGGTTGATAAGAGGCAAAATTTCATCTCTTCTCCCTTTCCTTTTCAAAGGCCATTTCTACTTCCTGAATCTTGGTGTACCATTCTGTCCAAGTAGTATCATGTTTCCACATGTTTACTTGGTGGTATATAGGATGGTCCATCAATCTTTTGAGAAGTACTAAACAATAGTCATTTGTGACCTCTGCTTCATCTGCTAGCATTTTGAAACACGAAAGCCAGTCAAAGGTATTGTGTCCATTTTGCCTTAGGTTTTCTAGCTTAGTCAGTGACTCATGAGCTAAAGAATTAATCCTAAAGTATTGTGCAATTTTGGCTTTGAGAGCGTCCCAATTGGGCCAGGCTGCATCACCTTTTCAATTGGCAGTGGCATTCCCTTGTGTGTCTAGTATCCATTTCTTCTCTCCATGTATACATTCTTCTATTTTTAATCTTGCGAAGAGAGCTGCTTGACCTCCTTCAAATCTGGAAAGAACAGCTATACATTGAAGCTTGTCCAATCCCCATTGCTGTATGTCTTGCCATACCTGGATTTTAGTCAGCCATAGGCAAAGAGATTTTCTTTTGCCATTCCAGTTACCTAGATCAGCGATTTTCTTAGTTACATCCTTCTGATGGGATTGAGAGTTTATATTCAATGTAAGCTGAACAAGATGGTTAAGTATATCAGCGAGTTGTTGGTTAGTAGACATTCTTGGTGGTGCAGTGGAAGTAGGAGATGGAGGTGGTGAATAGTGAGGAGTGTTTACTGGGGAATTGAAATCATTGTCATCCAGATCTGGAGTCCCTCTATATAAGGCAAAAGGGTTGAAATGCATATTAAGAAAGTATTCTAGGCTATAGGGTCTAGAGATCTAAAAGTGTATGAACATGAGCGGAGGTTATAATGACGTTTGGTAGAGTATACCAAGACCTTTTTCTTGTGCTTAGCTTTCTTCTTCTTTAAAGCCTTGAGCTTGGTCTCATAGTGTGCTACCTTAGCCAAAACTTTAGCTAATTTCTGTTTCTCACGACGTTCAAAATACTTTTGTTTGACGACAGTAAATCTAGCCTTGATACACCACCTAATCCAATCTTAACTGAACTTATCAGATTTAGAGAGTATGTATCTTGTGACATTGGCAAGGTCTTCTTGCCCAATAGGGTCTGAGTAATCAATATAGTCATAGAAATGTTCTGGGATAGGTAAAGGGGAGTTTGGTACAATGGGTTCAACAATCTCTTCTGGCCACCCTAAGAAAGGTGTAGCCTTGATAGGATAGTGCAAGTATGGGCCAAGCTCAACGTTAGACTGGACCGAATGGTTGTTAGGGTCTATGAAGTGGCACAAGAGAGAGTAGTTGGAAAGAGGAGTGGACACTAAATCATAGCAAAGACCAGGCACGTAAGAAAGTCTAATCCAAGTGTTACACCACCTAGAAAACAGCTATACTTCTGGATGTTCTTGAACAATGACAACTTGAGCTTGCTATGCAGACACTGTGCAGGGTCTTGCCACAAAGTCCACAAAGACACACAGGTAGCAAGGGAATGGTAATAGTAGTAGAAGGGAGTAGTATCCTTAAGGACTCAACCTTACTAGGAGGTGAATATCCAAGTGGATTATGTTATGTGTTGACCAGGTAGGACAGCACATAGCCCTTGTTGACAAAGCTGAGGTCAATGGAATATGACAAGGGTAAAAGGGTGTAGTGTATAGCACTTCCAGCAAGAGGTCTGCCTAGTTGCAAGGACTAAGGCATGTGGTAATGAGGGATAGCAACTAGATTGCTATGGGATACCGTGTACAAGTGAGTACAAGGGAGATGAAAGCTAAGGTATCGTAACACAACTATAAGTATATATAAGTAGATGATGCCCTAGACCCTGCTTGAGGGCGGGTGTGGGACAATACCTGTATAGCGGTAACCAATAGTGTAAAGATGTTATGACATCACAACCATGCCTTGTACTTTGTGTTAGCAAGTGCATGCATGACTCTCTCATCATACTCTGTGTTAGCAATGAGCATGATCACATGACCTGCGAGTCACATGACTTCTCCTTTCCCTGATCATGTGACTTCTCTGTCCCTTCACATTATCACACCTTCACCCATCATGTGTATCACATCTTCACCCTCTTCAACTCTTCACGACCGTCACGACATCACACTGATCATCTTAGATCCTCCCACATCCTTAAGGCTACCATGCCTTCCTCATCTCCGCCCTTTCCCTTTGATCAGTATGATCACTCATCTAGATTATTATCTAGATCATGACCCTGCAGAATCTTGATGATCTCTGCCATGATCACCATTCCAGATCTTTCACATCTTGTGATTGATCTTCCATTTTATGGTATGCATTGTATTCATCTTAGCTCTTCCATTTCTCTCTAGATGAATACCTAACCTTTGCATCATGAACTTTTACCTCATACCTTATCATCCAATAGCCTTAATACCGTATACCCTAGACCACAGATCACAGCTTGGTCTGTGCATCTTCTTGTACCATATATAAGGGGTTGTGCAAGGGCTGTTGTCCCCCAGCCAAATCTACTTGTTCACCTCACCTACTCTGCCTGCAAAGGTGGCCTAGTGATGTTTAAGGAACAGCAAGTAAAAGAGTAGCTATTCGCCTGCCCGGTCTTTGGACTGCTCAGAAGTGAGGCATTGCTCGGATGCAGTCTCATCCTCCCCTCCACCTTCTTTTATTTATAACTGTGTGGTCATGCTAACTCAGGACTCGGTCAAGACAGGACCCAGTCAAGACAACCTGGAAGATGTTCTTTGTGAAGACCTTGCCTTGCTTTATGCAGGCACTCAATGATGGAAATGCCATGTGACTCAAGATGTTATCGCAATGCTCAAGACGATGTTATACCTGCAGGCATTATAGGCATACACTGCTGCTTGCCCTTATTATATTAACTGTTATCTATTAGTATTCCTACTTGTCTATGGACTTGTAGAAGATCTCATTGGGAATACTGTGTGTTGACCCTGAGATGGGGTGGCACTCCTGACCAGCTTTCAAGGATGGCAACCTGAAAATAGCCATGCAATTACCCAAAACCCGGACTCCTTGCTCCAAGGGTCATCAATAATTATGCCAGTTTCTTAGGTGCTGGTATTAGGAGAATGCAAGCACGGTGCAATAGTCTGTTGCTATATTGACGATGCAATAGTTCATCAAGGTATTGCAGATCACCCTTTCCTCACTTCTGACTCCCTATTGCTGTTCAAGCATTCTTCCCTCCATGACTGCTCAAGGATTCTCTTGGTGATGCCAGATTGCCCGATGGGTTAGGTGATAGATGATAGGCAGGGTTATAGTATACTATAAACAAAGATATACTGTGTCTGAGTTTCAAACAGTTCCCACACTCCTTTTTTTCCTACTTTTACTATCATCAAATCTCTCTCTATTAATTAGAAAGCTACTATTCTGGCTTAGCTTCATGCTGGACATTCTGCCCACTCTATTGCCTCTTATATGAGCCTTAATGTCTCTACTGTGTCTATGCTTCACTCCAAAGAGTGCCCAAACCTAGAAAAGTCCTCTAATGGTTACCCATCCAAACTTTCTTCTACCAATATTCAGCATGGTATCCATCTTTTTTCTACTGGCAAGGCAGAAACTGCTGTTCAGATTGCCAAAACTCTTTCCAACATTATTAACCAACCTCTCAATCCTAATACAGTCCACCAGCACTTGAAAAAGTCTGGTATGAAGGCTATAGTCAAGAAGAAATCTCCTTTACTTTCTGCCAAACATTGCAAGGCTTGTTTGGACTTTGCCTATGCTCATAAAGATTGGACTATAGAGGACTGAAAGCATGTTGTTTGGTTAGATAAGACCAAAATCAATTGCCTAAGATCAGATGGTCACAGATGGGCATGGAAAAAGCCAGGTGAGGATCTTAGTAACAGGCTAGTAAAGGGAACTGTGAAGTTTGGAGGGGGTTTTGTCATAATGTGGAGCTGTGTGACTTAGCAAGGAGTTGGCTATGCTGCTAAGATTGATGGTAGGATGGATGGAGATTTCTACCTTCAAATTTTGAAGAATGAGCTGCAGAACTCCATGCAGTACTATGACCTCAATCCTTTTAATGTTATCTTTCAGTAAGACAATGACTTCAAGCATACATGCAAAAAGGTTAATGAGTGGCTAGATGAACAGGAATTCAAGACTATAATATGGCCTGCCCAGTCTCCTGATATTAACCCTATTGAACATTTATAGGGATATATCAAAAGAAGGCTTGGAGAGTATGAGAATCCTTTTAATGAAATAGTGGAGTTATGGGAGAGGATTGAAGTGGAGTGTTGTGACCACAGAGAGCTACACTGCCAAACTTCCATTATCTAACCTGTTGAATAATCTGGCATTTTCTCTATGGGGCTAAACCTATAATATGTTGCAGAACTGAAGAGTTTCGTCTACCATGCCAACCAAACCCAACAACCCAGCAGACAACCAGAAACAATACAATGAATCCTTGAGATAAAATGTCCAGATAAAAAGAGTGCTGGACAGTAGGGATAAGGGATACAGAGTAAAGGAGAGGACTGAGTCAGAATGTCTTCTTAGATGATCTTCAGGACTACTCTTGCAAATCCTTGATAATGCTAGTACTCTTGCAACTAGGTTCTGACTTCCTTCTAACACTACAACCTAACATGTGTAGCATAATCGTGTTTGGCTCTTGAGGCAAGAGTTCCAAGCCTTGGGTAATCACATAGCTATTTTCAGGTTGCTATCCTTGAGAACAAAGATGATGTCACCATAGATATGGAAGTATGTTTATATAACCTCCATGTATGTTCCAATGAGAGACACAGTGCTACTCGTGGCTTAAATATCTGTAAACTGTCCTGTAATATGATAAGATCTGCATGGCAATGATAGCCTCTTGAGGTTGCAGGTATAACATCAGTAGTCAGTATAAAGAAGACTATGTCATGTGATCTTTAGTACTTTTCTGATACAATGGTTCTTCCAAGAAATGTGTTTCATTTTTCTCTGTACTGGATTCTGTATGAGTGGTTGAACAAGTTGGCTTGCTGGCCTGACATTGGTGGTTCGGTGGTGTGAGGTACAATGAATAATGGTATGATAGAGGGAGAATAAGGGTTAGCTTTATCTCCAGATGTGCCTCACTCCTAGGGATCCAATGAAGGACCAGTAGGTGAATAGCTGTCCTTTACTTAGTCTTAACTTCACTAGGCCACCTTAGAAAGGCAGAGTAGGAGAGGTAACAAGTGGATTAGGCTGGGGGAACAGCCTGTACTCATAACCCCACTACTTATATGTTACAGGATTGTGCACAGACCAAGCTGTGACAAGGGTCTAGGGTATAATGGGATTAATGCTATAGGACAATAAGGTAAAGGGTGTAGTCCATGAGTAAAAGGTTAGGCATCTCATATATCAGAATGGAAGAAGTGGATATGAGAATGCAGGGAGTAATGTAAATGGAAGATTGATTACAAGATGTGAAAGATCTGGAAGGGGGATTGTGGCAGAGATCCATCTAGAATCTTGCAGGGTTCATGATTGAGATGTGAGATCCTAATGAGTGATCATACTGATCAAAGGGTAAGGACAGAAATAAGAAAAGGGAGGTGATCAGGAATGAAAGATGATCAGGGTGATTCGTGAAAGGTGTGAAAAGGTGATGAGTTGTGATACATGTGAAGGGTCAAGGGTGTGATTGATGTGAAGGGACAGTATGGTCATGTGATCAGGGAAAGAGAAGTCATAGCACTCATGCATGCAAGCACACAGTCATAGTGCAGAATCATACAAGTTTGTACACAAATTCATAACATAATATCAGATGGGAGAATGCTAGGACAGCAATAGGAGAACAGATAAAGAGAAAGGATAATCTCATACTTCTTGAAGAACTCTTACATCTCCAGTATAGGCAGCACTATTGCAGCTTGCCTTACTTTCTTCTAATACTAGGTCCTATAACACTAGCATAATTATTGACAATCCTTGAGATGAGAATTCCAGATCTTGGGTAATCACATGGCTAATTCCAGGTTGCCATTCTTGAAAGTGGTCAGGGTGCCATTCTATCTAGAGTCTCACACTGTACCACTAGATCTTCTACAAGACTTAATAGCACAAGTAGGTATTCCTAATAAATATAACATGTTAATATTATAAAATTGACCAGTAGTGTATATCTATGTCTTCCACAGGTATAACATCATCTTGAGCATTGCAATAATGTCTTAAGTCACATTGTTATGACATTGTGTACATACTTGTGCACTCTCATGAATACACCCTGCATACTTTGTGTTAGTGCAAGGGTATGACTGTTCCTAGTACATGGGTTGCACTTTATGACTTCATGACCACTTTATGACTTCATGACTTTCCTGGTCATGTGACTACATCATTCCTTCTTCACAGCATCACTTCATCATGTGTTCCACATCTCAACCCCTCTCCCTTTCTTCTTACAACTATCATGACTCTCAACTGATCATCTATAAATCCACCCACATTCTCAAGGCTTCCATGCCTTTTTCATCTCTGTCTTACCATTTGATCAATACAATCTCTTATCAAGATATCAATCTCAATCATGACTTTGCAGAACCATTGATGGAATCTTTGCCACAATCTCCCCTTTAATCATTCACATCTTGTGATAATCTTCCCCTTATATTAGATCTTGCAAACATCCTTCCATTCTGATCTTCTCAGAATCCTGCCTAATCTTTTCCTCATGAACTCTTTTCTAATACCTTATCATCCAATAGCCTTAATAGCATATACCCTAGATAGTCAGTCACAGCTTGGTCTGTGCACTCTCATGTATCATATATATTACAAATTGTGTATGATACTTAGTACTATAACTGCATGCTTGCATTGCACAAGTACTTCTTTATGACTAATCCCTGATCATGTGACCTCATCCGTCCCTTCACACCTTCACATTCTTCATCCTGTCATGTCTTCACATCATTACCATCTCTTCCTTTCACATTGTCATGACTTCGCCAATCAATCTCTTATCTCAATTACCTCACCTTTTTTATTTCCATCATTCCCTTCAATTGGTATGATCACTAATCAAGATTGCATCTTGATTATGAACCCTGCAAGATTCTAGATGGATCTCTGCCATGATCCCCTCCTTTGATCATCACATCTTGTGATTGATCATCCCCTTTACCCTATTACCTGCATCTTTATATCTGCTCTTCCATTCTGATATATGAAGTGCCTAATGTTTCCCTCATGGACCTAACCCTTGATATCTTATAGCCAATAGCATTAATCACATATACCCTAGACCCTAGTGTACAGCATGGTCCATGCACTATTCTGTAACATATATAAGGGGTTATGAGTTCAGACTGTTCCCTCAGCCTAATCCACTTGTTACCTCTCCTACCCTGCCCTTAGTGGTGGCCTAGTGATGTTAACTCAAGTAAGGGACAGCTATTCACCTACCAGTTCTTCATTGAACTCCTAGAAGTGAGGCACATCTGAAGATAAAGCCAAACCCTCCCCTTCTCTACCATCAAACCATCATATCATCCTCACACCACCAAACCACCAACGTCCAGGCCAGCAAGCCAACTCATACCATGTCTAGTTCAAAACTCAGAATCTATGAAAGTATGGAACTCATTCATTAGAAGATAACAAACCAAGATAAGATCAAACCCACATGACAAGGAACCCTCATTATAATGTTCCTTGATGTTATACCTGCAGATCATAGAAGCTCTCACTGCTGCTAATCCTTATCATATTAAAAGCTACAGATATGATAACTTAAGCCATGGATGATACCACATCTTCATTGGGACATACATTGGGGTTATCAGAACATACCCACATATTTATGGTAACACCATCTTCATTCTTTAGGATGGCAATCTGGAGAATAGCCATGCAATTACCCAAAGCTTGGAACCCTTGCCTCAAGAGCCAAACACAATTATGCCTTCAACATTAGGTCTTAGGTATTAGAAGGAAGACAGAACCTAGTTGCAAAAGTACTAGTGTTATTAAGGACTTGCAAGAGTAGTCCTGGAGATCTCATATAGGAAGTCCCTCTGACACATAGCCCTTTCATCTTATCTGCATTCCCTACCACTGTCCTAGCATCCATCCTTTTATCTAACTTTTAAGGTTTAGCCTCATACTGTTCATCCTGGTTGTCTGCTGGGTTGTTTGGTTTAGTTGGCAGAGTAGCATAACTCTTTGGTTCTGCAACAGGCAGCCACTAAGGCACCTGCAGAGGAGGAACCTCTGGCTTACCAGGTGGTTTATGGTTAAAAGAACTTGTATTTTAGTTTAGATCTTCAGGCTCTTATACACAGGTGTATATGACATGTGTGGGATACTATCCTTTCTAATATGGTAGTATGCTGATCTAAACTATAGCACATGATACAGATGTACAGTGCATGATATGGATGACAGGTGCATGTTACAGTTGTACAGTACATGATACAGATGTGTGATATAACTATCTGCAACTGTCTGATATGGCAGCTAAGTAGTGCCATTTCAACACTCCCCCTTGCTGAGTGCAGGGTTGCAAATGAAAGCATATATGCACTAGAGAGCTGCAATAAATGCTCAGGGGAATAATAATCCCAGCTGGGATCTGAACTTCACAAATTTAATCTCACTCAGGTTCTTAGTGAACATATCAGCAGGATTATTGCTGCCTTCAATATAGTAGAGTGCTACCTGGCCACTGGTAACAAGATCTCTAATGTGGTGAAACCACAAGCAGATGTGCTTGGATCATTTCTTAGTAATAGGATTAGATGCCATAAAGATGGCTCCTTGGTTATCACCACAGATGAGGATGATAGGAATTTTAATCCCCAATTTACTAAGTAATTGCTATATCCAGATGCCTTGCAATGAGCAATCTGACAGCGCCATATATTCTGCTTTGATGCTGGACATGGCAATAGATTTCTGGGTATATGAGTTCCAGGAAAAGATCCCACTGGCAAGCTTAAAGAAGAAGCCAGTTTGTAATTAGCTGATGTGGGCATCTGAGGCTCAATTAGAATCTGTGCATGCTATGATACCCAATTTGGACTCGCCATTATATGTGAGGTAATATGACCTTGTGGTCTATAGATAGTGGCAAATATATAGCACTTTGTCCAAACGCTCCTTAGAAGTGTTGGATGCATGTCTAGATAATGTGGTGACAGCAAAAGCAATGTCAGGATGTGTGCTAAGCATAATGTATAGCAAGGAGCTGATCACTTGCTGGAATCTGGCTCAAAGGGCGATGTCTACAGGGCCTTCATGAGGCTGTGGGATGTAGCCAGTAGGGAGAGAAGTCTTTGTCTCCCAGGCATTGTGGACACCACACTGCTCTATGACCTTGTCTAGGTAGACACATTGATCTATAGAGATACTGCTGCCATGTTTTATAATATGCATGCAAAGAAATTCCCTAGTTTCACCAAGGTCTCTACAGTCCCATTTTCTCATAAAGAGAGCTTTAATGCGGTTGACTGTAGGCTTGTGTGGTCCACAGAATAGTGAATCATCCACATAGATAACAGCAATAACATATGTGCCATGGCCTTTGAATATAAATAGGCCAGCCTCTGAGATTAGGTGAGTAAATCCTAATTTCCTTATGGACTCATTGAGGGCTCACCACCAGGCTAATCCAGCCTGTTTAAGACCATATAGTGTGTGCTTTAACCACAGCACTTTGCCTTCTTGGCCTTTCTGAACAAAACCTTCTGGTTGTTCCATGTAAATCTCCTCATCTAGCTGCCCATATAGATAGGTGCTTTTTACATCTAAACCAGTAATATACCAGTTCTCTAGTGCTACCAATGTGAGTATGAGATGCACAGTCTCAAATCTTACAACAGAAGAGAAGATTTGATCAAAGTCTAAACCTTTGATTTGAGAAAAACCCTTTGCAACTAAGCAGGCCTTTTTCCTACCATCAGATTTGGCATCAAATACCCAGCAGTTCTTAATGACCTTGTAGTCTCTGGGGTGATCTACAAGCTCAAATACATCTCGTTCTTTAAGTATATCTAGCTCTTCTTGGCATGCTTTGTGCCAAAAATTGCGTTCTGCTTTGGGTAGATGCAGTATATCCTGATAGGACCACTCTCTAGGGTGTTTGGGAGTTGATCCAGCATCTGGAATGGCCTGGGTAAGCAAAAAGTGAGCCAAAGAAGCTCCCCCTATCTGACACAAGTGTGCAACATCAGGTCCAGGCACAGGGTGAGCTGGGGGATCAACATCAGGAGTTCCCTGAGGTGTCTGACCACTAGGGCCAGGTGCAGCAGGCTGTTGCAGTTGGCAGATAACTTCCCACCAGCAGTTAAACTTTTCAGTATCCCTAAATTGTTGGATAGGGTGCCTTCTGTCACCATAAATATTGCCAGGCTGGGCAGGTACTCTCCTTTCATGCTCTGAGTGGCAAGGGAGTGGAGGTGGTGCCCTTTCAGGTGCAGATGGAGGACTGGGAGTCCAGGGAGTGGGCAGAGGAGTGTTTGCATGCAAAGGTGCAGGAGGATGGACAGGGGGATTACCCTGTGTG
>JBBPJS010000365.1:0-17878 GCA_038088835.1 Singerocomus rubriflavus
CCTTGCACTTTATCTGTTCACTCGGTACAAGCGGCTTGAATCAGTGGAGGACATCAGTGAGGCCATTCTCCTAGCCCGAGATGCACTGGAGCTCTGTCCACCAGGTCATCCGCATCGGGCAATTTCCCTGTGCATCCTCGCGGCTCAACTTGCCACTCGGTATAAGCAGGTTGGGACACTGGAAGATCTCAATGAGGCCATTCTCCTCTAACGAGATGCACTGATACTTCGTCCACCAGGACACCCAGATTGGTGGATATCATTGGATCAACGCGCGGCCCATCTCTTCTATCGGTACAAGGAGATTGGAGAAATAGAGGATCTCGATGAGGCCATTGTCCTCGACCGGGATGCAATGACACTCTGCCCTCGGGGTCACTCAGATTGGTCAATGGTCTTGAGTAACCTTGCGGCCCAACTCTCCACTCGGTACGAGCACCTTGGCGGACTGGAGGATCTCAATGAGGTCATTGACTTTAGTCGAAACGCTCTGGAAAACCGCCCACCAGGAGATCCAAATCGGTCAATGTCCCTGAGCAACCTTGCAGGTGGTCTCTCTACTCGGTACAAGCGACTCGGAGATTTGGAGGACTTGGATGAGGCCATTGCCCTCGGCAGAGACGCGCTGGCGCTTCGCTCATTGGGGCACCCGGATTGGTGGATGTCTTTGGGCAATCTTGCGACCCATCTCTCTATTCGGTACAAGCAAGTCGGAGTTTTAGAGGACCTAAATGAAGCCATTGACTTTGCCAGAGATGCGCTAGTGCTCTGTCCACCCAGCCCCCAGGTCGATGGATGCCTTTCAACAACCTTGCAGCTCAACTCTCCACTCGCTACGATTGGCTTTATACGTTGGAGGATCTCAATGAGGCCATTAACCTCGCCCGAGATGCACTGGTGCTTCACCCACCAGGGCACCCAAATCGCATAATGCTCTTGAACAATCTTGCAGCTTATCTCTCCACTCGGCGCAGGCAGCTTGGAGAATTGGACGACCTCAGTGAGACCATTGGCCTCACCCAGGATGCCTTGTTGCTCTGCCCACCCAGGTCGATCAATGTTGTTAAATAACCTTGCAAACAACCTCTCCACCCGGTATGGGCAGCTTGGAGCATTGTCGGATCTTAACGAGGCTATTGACCTCGCTCGGGATACACTAGCGCTTCACCCACTAGGGCACCCAGATCGGCCAATATCCTTGAATAATCTCGCTGCTCATCTCTCCACTCGGTGCTGGGCAATCCAAGCATTAGAAGATCTCAGCGAGGCAATTGCCCTCACGCGAGACGCGTTGACACTCTGCCCACCGGGGCACCCTGATCGATCGTCGTCACTGAGTAACCTTGCACGTCACCTCGGTATTTGCTCCATATTATCGGGTCAGCTTGACAGAAAGGAAGATTTATTCAGCCTCTATGCTCAGCTCGCATACGCTTCCCCAACGATCTCTTCCACTGACTTCTTTGCTGCGAGCCAGTGGACATATATAGCGGAATTTTTCCACCATTCGACCACAATTCTTGCTTATGAAACATCATTTCAATTCCTTGTTCATCATCTGACCAGCCTACCGTCTTTACCTCAACATCGTACTGTTCTCAAAGACTTCACATCATCACTCGCAGTAGATGCATTTTCAGCATGTCTTCGAAACCGCTCTTTCACCACCGCGGTTGAACTTCTAGAACAAGGCCGGGGTGTCTTTTGGAGCCAGCTCACTCGACTCCGTTCTCCCACTGATGATATCGATATCGTCAGATTTGAACCGATAGGAAAGACGTTGGCAGACAAGTTCACTTCTCTCATTCGCACTATCCTCGATTCATCCGGTGCAGATTGTCAAGACCGTCTGTGCAATCTCAACGTTAAGTTGGAGACAGTCATCACAAAAATCCGCGAGCCGCCTGGTCTTTCACATTTTCTTCTCCCTCTACCCTTCTCCGAGCTCCAACAGGAAGCATGTGGTGGTCTGGTGATTGTCGTGAATGCGAGTAAGTATGATTGTGATGCTCTCATTGTCTTAGTCGACCACGATCCCGTTCACATCCCATTGCTCATCACAAAGGAGGGTGTTCAAGCACTGTCATCCAGGCTCACCACGTTGACTGCGCGCACCAAGTCGATGGGCGTGACGAGGGATCTTGGCCTGCTCTCGCAGGAACTATGGGACAAGATTGTCTCACCCATCTTGAATTTCCTTCAGACAGTACATCCATCTCGACCACGCATATGGTGGTGTCCCACCGCCGAGTTCTCCCTGCTTCCTCTGCATGCTGCTGGTCCGTATAGAAAACGCCAACAGAATCTTGGAGATACCTACATCTCTTCCTACACCCCCACCCTGAGTGCACTCATTCGTGCTAGACCGCATGAACCCCTGTGCCCTGCACCCAATATACCACGTTTCGTAGCTGTAGGTCAAGCGAAGGCTTGCGGTGAGAGCGAACTGTATTCCGTTGGCACCGAACTGGCCATCATCGGTCAGTGCATAGATGGTCTCGCCGCCCTCACGCGCATAGAGGGTGAGGAATCGTCCATTGCCCATGTCACCAGTGAACTGAGCAAGAGTGCATGGGTACACCTTGCATGTCACGGCATTCCAAATCGGAGAGAACCACTCCACTCCGCATTCGTTCTTCATGACGGGCGATTCACGATCGAGCGCATCATCCGATGGGAACTGGAAGATCCCCAGTTTGCATACCTGTCTGCTTGCCATACGATGGTCGGAGACGAAGAGAATCCAGACAAGGTGATTCATCCCACGTCGGCGATGCAGTTTGCAGGGTTCCATTCTGTGACTGGGACGATGTGGGCAGTGGACGATGGAGCGACGAACAAGATCACGTCGACATTTTATAAGAACATAAAGGACGAGTGTGGCCATCTAGATTATACTCGTGCTGCATTTGTGCTGAACAAGACGATGGAGAAATCGCGGGATATACTCTTTGATCAGCGTATTTTTTATATATACACCTTGTCGCATAAATCTTTACTCGTGTTTGTTTTGTTGCTTTTTCCTGCCATTCTCACTGTATTTGCTATGTAGTTGTGCTGTCGAATAATGAGATGGAAAGGATTCAAAAATAACCTGAATTCAGTAGTAAATACACAGTATACGATATCAGTCAACTAGTGAAATGACTTTAGAACTTGAAAGGCATCTATGAATGGTGATGGAAGCTTGCGGAGCTGGTTAGTCCTTATATTGTGGCACGTCCAAGTATGTACAGCAAGAGAGCAAGGATGAGTCAAGTACTATGCACCAAGGTCTGCAAACTGCATCGCCGCCGCGAGATGAATCACCTCGTCTAGACTCTCCTTGTCCCCAACGATAGTATGACACACAGACAGGTATGCTCGACCGTGAAGCACCCGTCGTGAAACGCGAATGCGGACTCGAATGGCTTTGTCCGATTTGCCTTTCCGTGGCATGCACCCATTCAATTTTGCTCAATTCACCGGTGACACGAGCAATAGATGATTCTTCTCCCTCGAGGCGCGTGAATGTGGCGAAATCATTGACGTGCTGACCAATGATAGTCAGTTCGGTGCCGACAGAATGTAGTTTGTCCTCACCCGCGTTATTTGCTTCGCCTATCGCAAGGAAACATTTTCCCTCCAATGGAGAACGTGAAATCCTATGGCATCTACACGAATGAGGGCACTGAGGGTAGACGTGTAAGATACGCAGAGATTTGCAAGACTCTGTTGACCCTTCCTATACGTAGCAGCGGCATGGAGAGGAAGTGAAGTGAATTCGGCGGTGGGGCACTACCAGATACGTGGTCGAGGCAGATGTATCGCCAGGAGGACGTCGACAATGGGCGACACAACATCATCCCAGAGTTCCCGGAGGAGCAGGTAAAAGTCCCTCGACAAGTCCGATCACTTTGCGCCTAAAGTCAAGGTGGCAAGCCTTGCTGACAAATTTTGAACACCGTCCTTTGTGATTGGTAATGAGATGTGAACAGGATCGCGGTCCACCAGGACAATGAAAGCATCACAACCATACTCGCTTGCATTAACAATGATCACCGGTCCCCTGCGTGCTGCCTATTGGAGTTCAGAGAAGGCCAGGGAAAGGTGAAAGTGTGAAAGACCGGTAGCGCGCGAATTTTGGTGACGACTGTCTCCAGATCAACGTTGAGATTCCATCCACGATCGTGTTAATCTGCACTAGGTGAATCGAGGACGCTACGAATGATCGAGGTGAGCCGGGTAAACTCATCGGCCAATGTCCTCCCTACTGGGCCGGATGCAATAACATTATCAATCGGAGAACGGAGACGAGCGAGTTGGTTCCAAAAGACACCCTGGTCTTGTTCTAGAAGCTCAACCGCATTAGTAGGAGAGCGGTTTCGAAGACAAGCTGAAAATGCGTCCACTGCAAGTGATGGAGTAAGTGTCCTGAGGACAGTATGACGTTGGGGTAGAGATGATAAGGTAACCAGGTGATGGACAAGGAATCGAAGAGCTGTCTGATAGGCAAGAAGTGTGGATATATACCGAAAGTTTTTGGCTACATTGGTCCATTCTCTAGCAACAGATAAATCATCAAAAGAGACCATTGGAGGAGCGTCTGCAAGCCTGGCATAGAGGTTGAACACTTCCTCTTTGTCATCTAATTGACCCGACTGTGTAGCAAATTCGGAGGTACTCAATGACAACGACCGATCAGGGTGATCTAGTGGGCAGAGCGCAATTGTGTCTCATCCGAGAATAATGGCATCGTTGAGGTCCTCCATTGATCCAAGTTCCTTATACAGCACGAAGAGATGAGAGGCGAGGTTGTTCGAATACAATGGTCGATCTGGGTACCCTGGTGGGTGGAACGCCAGTGCATCTCGGTCGAGAGTAATGGCCTCATTGAAGTCCGTCACAGACTCAAGGTCCATATACCGAGCAAAGAGATTACTTGCGAGGTTGCTGAAGGATATTGATTGCCCTAAGTCTCCTGGTATGTGGAACGCCTCTCAGCAAAGGAAAATGGCCCTCGTCGAGATCCTCCGCTGTCCCTAGTTGGTCATATCGAGAGGAGAGCCCAAGTGCGAGGTTGTTCAAGGGCATCACACGATATGGATGCCCTGGTGGGCAGAGTGCCGTGGTATCTCTGGCGAGGGAAATGGTCTCATTCAGGTCCTCCAATGCCCTAAGCAATTTATGCCGAAAGAGACTAAGCGCAAGGTTGTTCGAAGCTCTGGACTTTTCTGCATGTCCAGGTGGACAATATGTCACTGCGTCCCGACCGAAAACAACAGCCTCATTGAGGTCCTTCACCAACCCAAACTCCTTAGAGTGGGAGGAGAGACACCCTACGAGGTTGTTCAAGGACGTTGGCAGCTCAGGGTGCCCTGGTGGACGGAGCGCCAAAGCATCTTGGCCAAGAAGAATGGCCTCATTGAGGTCTTCCAGTGCCCCTAGTCGTGTACATCGTGAGCTGAGAGAAACAGCGAGGTTGTCCAATGTCATCGACCGATCTCGATGTCTTGGTGCGCACAGTTCCAATGCACCTCGGCCAAACAGAATGACTTCGTTCACATCCTCCAGTGCCCCGAGTAGATGGTATCAAGAGGAGAGGTAAACTGCTAGATTGTTCAAGAGTGTCGACTGACTTGAGTGCCCTGGCGAACACAGCGCCAGTGCGTCTCCAGAAAGTTCAATAGCCTCGTCCAGATCCTTTGATTCCCCAAACCGTTTATGCCGAGCGGCGAGACCAGTTGCGAGATTGTTCAAGGGTCCTACCCTTTCTGAGTGTCCTGGAGGGCAGAGTGCCATTGCATTCCGGACATAGAGAATAGCCTCATTCAAGTCTTCCACTAAACCAAGTACTTTATAACGAGTGGAGAGTTAAATTGTGATGTTGTTCGAGGATATTATTCAATCCAGAGGCTTCTGTGGGTAGAGTGCCAATGCATCTCGGCAAAGGTGAATAGCCTTATTGATGTCTTCCAGAACGCCGAACTGGTTGTATCGAGAGGCAAGATAGGTTGCGAGGGTGTTCGAAGACATTTCCTCTCCGGATGGCCTGACGGGCGGAGCACCAATGCCTCTCGACCGAGGAGAATGGCCTCATCCAGGTCCTCTACCGACTCAAGCTCCTCGTACCGAGAGGAGAGACAACCCGCGAGACTCTTCAAAGGAGTTGACCGATTTGGATTTCCCTGTGGAAAAAGCTCCAGTGCTTTTCGACCGAGGGGAATAGCCTCATTCAGGTCCTCCACTGTCCTAGGTCTCCCATAACGGATGCTAAGATTACTTGCAAGACGAGTCAAGGAGACGTATCAGTCAGGGTGGCCAAGTGGTAGAAGTGTCAGAACTCGGCGATCGAGCGAGATCGAAAGTCTTTGAAAAAAGTCGGCGATGCAGTCTAGTGCCCGCGAAATCCAATTTCTGACTAATATGCACGTTAGACGAGCACCTAGTGTATACATGTGGTTTGACTTGACCTGAAACACCTCATGTAACCCTTTTTCAGCTGGATGGTGATTGTGAGAGGATACGTGCACCAGGTGGATGATGGTAATGGAAGAGGAGACGGAAGGTTTGGTACCAGGTTGGCTTGAGCAACATTTGAATAGCCAGTCGGGGAGAAAAATGGCGTCGTCGTCCGATTGTGAAGTGTCCACTACCTAAAACGAGTCATAAGGCTATACACCATTTGAAGGTTAGATTCAAACTTGTTGATTTCCTCTCCCGATGCTCGGTTGTGTATCCCTAGCCTCTCAGGTCCTCCACTCTAACCAGGGGTGCTGGCAAACACCGACAGCGCTGATGTCTCCCGCGGCCGGTGACTTATAGTGTGAACGAGATGGAATGGGCGACATGGCTTGCCAATAGCGATAGTGATACACTCCTAGCACCTCAGTGCCGTACACCCCCAGAGCTTCTACCGTTACGCCCCTTTTCTTCCAGCCCCGCGGACGCCAGAAACAACATCGACGACCCAGTGGATCCAACCTGCAGTCAAAAGCTTAGTACCTGAGTCCATGATTCCATGGACGTACCATTGACAAGCCTGTGCCAGGAGAACAGATTTCTCAACCCAGTCCATCTGAGACCATCTCAGGCATCCTTCGAAGGGTACTGGTGCGCATTTGTGAAAGAATGGTCCTTGATGGACAATCCTGGCTCTAGAGCTGTGCGATTCCCAAAGATGAAGCTTCTGGACTGTCAGCCCTGTTAGTTAGTACATCCGTCAGTCATCGCTATCCTAACATCAGAAATGTACAGCTGCGCATGGACAGGTCAAGGGGTAGTGGATAACGGCAGTTTAATAAAGGCACTCACCAGGGGGCTACTGTACCACTACCCTGATTGCCAAGTACTGTACAAGGCTATCCAGGTGAATCCTGACTGGACACTGGAGAACCCAAGATTGCCACTGTGGCTAGCACATCATCATCCTCTTTTTCTGACTCCATTTGGCTCTCTGGTTCTCCAGTCCACCCTAGCACTGCTGTCCTTGTGATCACAGAACTAGGCACACTGGCTTGGTGTCAGAGACAGCTCTAAGTCCTAGGGCATGGCACTCAAGGATAGAAGAGAAGAAATGAATATACAAGCCTAGGGAAATGCTCTACAGTAATGTGACAGGGTTTATATACCTACAGTACCTAGGGTAGACAAGATCATGACTGAATGATGTGAGCTCATGATCTGTGATGTGAGATAATGATATACAGTCATGAATACATTATGAATTGAACAACAACATTCATCTGTCTGTTCTACCTATCTATTGGGACTGAGATCTGACACTTGACAATGGCAAATGACAGCTTCTGAGATCAGGGTGGCAGTGGCACTATCCACAGTCAGTGGTGCCTGGAGCAGGTGAAGGAAGGAAGGGGAGGAGGGTGCTAATAAAATGATATGAGCTCAAATGAGTGCCCCATAATGGTATTTGTGTGTCAGTGATACCTGTCTTTCAGTCTCTCTTTGGATCTAGCCTGCTTCCGATACTCACGGGTGTAGCGGTTGTCCAAACCACTATTGAGTCACATTCGCTTGGTCCATATGGATTTACAGGGTACTTGTCCTTTTCACTTCACTTGGTGAGCAGTAAACTAATGTGCATACCAGTCGAAGATTTACATTCATGTGCGACGTCCCTTGTAGCCAAATTTCAGCAAGGAGACGGAGCATGTTACATTGATGAGGCAATTATGTTAGATCGCCAAGCACTGGAGCTTTGTCCACCTGGTCACTCCAAGCGATTTATCTGCTTATTCCGGCTTGCGATGCATCTCAGTAATCGTTACAACCAACTTGGTGGAGTAGAGGGCCTCCAAGAAGCCATCATACTCTATCGTGACGCTCTGCAACTCTGCCCGCCAGGGCACCCACATCGGTCAACAACCATGAACAACCTCGCAGTTTGCCTCTATACTCGATACAACCGGCTTGGGTCACTGGAAGACCTGAATGAAGTTATTCTCCTTGACCAAGATGCACTGGCGTTGCGTCCACCAGGACACCCAGATCGATCAATGTCCCTGAGCAATCTCGCAGTTCGTCTTTCTGCTCGGTACAACGAGCTTGGATCATTGAAAGATCTGGAAGAGGGCATTCTTCTTGATCGAGAAGCACTAGCACTCCGCCCACCAGGGCACCCAGATCGGTCGATGTCCTTGAATAACCTCGCCTCTCGTCTCTCCACTCGATACAAGCGGTTTGGGTCGCTGGAGGACCTCAATGATGCCATTGTCCTTGACAGAGATGCACTGGCGCTCCACCCGCCCGGGCACCGAGATCGATCAACGTCTTTGAACAACCTTTCTATTCATCTCGCTATTCGGTATAATCGGTTTGGGACAGTAGAAGATCTCAACGAGGCAATCGTCCTCTGCAGAGATGCAGTGGCGCTCCGCCCGCCAGGACATCCAGAGCGATCAATGTCCCTGAACAATCTCGGGGCTCATCTTTCCACTCGGTACAAGCGGTGTGGGTCAGGGGAGGACCTGAACGAGTCCATCCTCCTTGACCAGGAAGCACTGGCTCTCTGCCCGCCAGGGCACCCCGATCGATCATTGTTACTAGATAATCTCGCAGTTGATCTCACTGCCCGGTTCAAGCAACTTGGGTCAATGGAGGACTTGAACGAGGCCATTATCCTCAACAGAGATGCACTCGCCCTGTGTCCACCGGGGAACACAGGACGACCAAGATCCCTGAGCAATCTCGCAGTTCATCTCTCCACTCGATACAGTCATTTGGGAACAGCTGCGGACCTCAATGAGGCCATTATTCTTGACCGGGATGCACTCATGCTCTGTCCACCGGGGCACCCGTATCGATCAACATCCTTGAACAACCTCGCAGCCCATCTTTCTGCTCGGTTTAACCAGCTGGGTTCAGTGGAGGATCTCAGCGAGGCCATTATCCTCTGCAGAGACGCGCTGGCGCTCCGCCCGTCGGGACACCCAGATCGATCGTCGACCCTGAACAACCTCGCGGTCCATCTCTCTGCTCGATATAACTGGATAGGGTCTGTGGAAGACCTCAATGAGGCTATTGTTATCTGCAGAGAGACAGTATCGCTCTGCCCCCCGGGGCACACAAATCGGTCATCGTCCCTGAATAATCTCTCAGTTCGTCTCTCCGATCGATTCAAGCATCTTGGTTCATTGGATGACATCAACGAAGCTATTTCCCTCGACAGAGAGGCACTAACACTACGCCAACCGGGACACCCAGAAAGGTCTATGTCCCTGAGCAACCTTGCAGTTCGTCTCTCTGCTCGGCATAAGCGGCTCGGATCATTGGAGGATCTCACTGAGGCTGTTGTCCATGATAGAGATGCACTTGCGCTCCGCCCACAGGGACACCCATATCGTTCGATGTCTCTGAACAATCTCGCAGCTCATCTTCATACCATGTATAAGCGGCTGGGGTCATTGGAATACTTGAACGCAGCCATTGCCCTCGGCCGAGAGGCACTGACACTCCGCCCACAGGGCCATGTGGACCGATCACAATCCTTGGAGAACCTTGCAAATTACCTATTCTTCCGTGTTTGCTTCACGGAGTCGAGTCAAGTAAGCGATAAGGAGGAGTTATTCAATATATATACTCAGCTGGCACATGCTCCCCTAATGGTCTCTTCTAATGATCTATCTACTGCCAGAGAATGGGCCAACTTGGCTGAATATTTCCGCCATCCAACCACACTGCTTGCGTACGAAACATCTCTTCGATTCCTTGTCCATCATCTAGCCGCCTTGCCATCTTTACCTCGACATCATACTATCTTCAAAGAACTTACATCATCACTCGCAGTGGATGCGTTCTCGGCTTGTCTTCGAAACAGCTCTCCTGAAAAAGCGATTGAGCTTCTAGAACAAGGTCGGGGTGTCTTTTGGAGCCAGCTCACGCGCCTCCGCTCTCCGATTGATGACGTTGTTGCATCTGGCCCAGCAGGAAAGACGTTGGCAGACGAATTCATTCACCTCACCTCACTCATTCGCAGTATCCTTGACTCACCTGGTGCAGACCAGCACGATCGCGTGTGTGGTCTCAATGTCGACCTACAGAAAGTCTCTACCAAGATTCGCGAACTGCCTGGTCTTTCGCATTTTCTTCTTCCCTTGCCTTTCCCTGAACTCCAGCAGGCGGCCCACGGGGGTCCAGTTATCATCGTGAGCGCGAGTAAATATGGGTGTGATGCTCTCGTTGTCTTAGTAGACCAAGATCCGGTTCACATCCCATTAACAATCACGAAGGACGGTGTTCGAGAACTGTCATTCAGGCTCGCTAATTTGACTGTGCGTGCAAAGTCAATGGATGTGTCGAGAGATTTCTACAAATTCTTGCGGGAACTCTGGGATAATGTCGTGTCACCTATCGTCGACGTCCTCCTGACAATACATTCGCCTGGATCGCGCATCTGGTGGTGTCCCACTGCTGAATTCACTTCGCTTCCTCTTCATGCCGCCGCTCCATTTAGGAAGGGTCAACAGAGTCTTGCGAATCTGTACATATCCTCTTACACGCCCACCCTCAATGCCCTCATTCGTGCTAGACGTCATAAAATCCCGCGTTCTCCACCCGCAGAGAAACGTTTCCTCGCTATAGGCCAAGCAAATGCAGCAGGAGAGAGTGAACTGCATACCGTCAGCACCGAACTGACCATCATCCGTCAGCACGTCGATGGTCTTGCCACATTCACGCAGATCGAGAATGAAGCATCGTCTGTCACCCGTGTCACCAGTGAACTTTATCAGAACGAATGGGTGCACTTTGCGTGTCATGGTATTCCAAATCGGAAACAGCCGTTTGAGTCTGCATTCGCTCTCTACGACGGACGGTTCACGATTGAACGTATCATCCGATGCGAACTACAGGACCCCCAGTTTGCGTACCTGTCCGCTTGTCATACGACCGTTGGAGACGAGGAAAGTCCAGACGAAGTGATCCATCTCGTTTCGGCAATGCAATTCCTCGGGTTCCGCTCCGTTATCGGGACGATGTGGGCGGTGGACGACGCGGTGACGAACAGGATCGCGTCTATGTTTTACGAGAACATGAAGGACGAGTGTGGTCATCTAGACTATACTCGCGCCGCATTTGCGCTGAACAAGACGATGGAAAAATTGCGGGACATACCGTTTGATCAGCGAATTTTATATATCCATCTCGGTGCCTAGTTCGAGCTTACGCACATTCTGCTGTCCTGCGCTGATTGTGTGTACTTACCTGCGGATCGGAAGCACTTTCCTGTCCGCTGTGAAATTTCCCGGGACTCATGTTACAAGGCTGAAACGCATTTGGCATGACTATTTGAGAACGCAAGCGGTCTATACATAACCTCGTTGAGTGATGAAATGACCCATTCATCTGTTCTACTTTTTCGCTAGAAACTTTGCGGGAGAAGGCCTTTCGCCAATGTGAGACTAATGGAAAAGTACCAGAAGCCATTAGGTGCAAGGTAATGACCATGGCCCTAGTGGGTTCCGGGTCTCATATTCTCTGGGCTCCAAGACGCTGACGGCCAACGAATTGGGAGTTCAGAAATTGAAAATCGCCATATTGAAGGTGTGGCCATCACTTCCACTGGTACTGGACACGATGATACGAACTGATTCTCAGAATTTCATTGCTTACATATTCCTATGGTACAAACTATTGTACAGTTCTTACTAATCTCCATATTTTCACATGCCTCGAGTCTACATGAAGTCCATCCCTTTCATCCTGACTTGTCAAGCACCATATATTCCCTCCCTGGTGTTCACTACACTACATATGATCCGAGTAGCTCTGTTGTTGAAGGAAACTCCCATTTCACAACGTATTTTGATGAAGGATAATGGTTTTCAGAAGGTCTTTCACGGTGCTCAGCTGGTGATAAGATAGGCTGCAAGATCGTTCAAGGACGTCAATTGATCACGGTGCCCTAGCGGACAGATATCCAAAGCGTCTTTACCAAGTCTGATTGCCTCATGAAGATCCTCCACTCCGCCAAGTTTCTCGTACCAAGAGATGAGATGAGTTGCGAGGTTGTCCAAGGTCATCCACCGATTCGGGTGTCCTGGTGGACGAAGTGCCATCGCACTTTGGCCCAGGTTGATTACCTCATTAAGCTCCTCCACCATCCCAAACTGGTCATACCGAGAGAAGGGATGCGCTGCAAGGTTATACAAACACATTGATCGTCCTAGGTGCCCCTGTGGGCAGAGCGCCAGTGCATCCTGATCAAGGACAATGGCCTCATCCAGGTCATTTGGTTCCATAAGTAGGCTGTACAGAGCGGAGAGATGATTTGCAAAGTTTGCCAATGACATCCACCGGTCTGGATGTCCCGGTGGGCAAAGCACCAGCGCGTCTCGGCCTAGGACAACGGCCTCGCTCAGATCCTCCACTGTTTTGAACCGGTCGTACCGAGTACTGAGATGAGCTGCAAGATTGATTAGGGACAGTGACCGGTATGGGTGACCGGGTGGGCAGAGTGCAAGTGCTTCTCTTCCAAGGATAATGGCCTCATTCAAGTCCTCCACTTCTCCCCGCTCGTTGTACCGAGAGAAAAAATCAACTGAAAGATTGCCCAAGGATATTGATCTATTTCGATATCCCAGAGGGACGAGTGCCAGTGCATCTCAATCGAGTACAATAGCCTCATTGAGGTCCTCCACTATCCCAAGCTGATTATCGAGAGCACAGACGAGCTGCGAGATTGTTCAACATCGCTGACAGATTGGGTGGACAGAGCGCTAGTACGTCTCTTGCAAGTGTAATAGCTCCATTGAGATCCTCCACTGCCTCGAGCTGCCTGTACCGAGTGGAGAGGCGAGTTGCAAGATTATTCAGTAACATTAACCATCCTGAGTGTCTAGGTGGACAGGTCTCCAGTGCAGCTTGCGCGAAGGAAATGGCCTCATTCAAATCCTCCACTGTCCCAAGCCTGCTGTACCGGGTAGAGAGGTCAACTGAGAGATAGTTCAACCATGTCGGCTGATATGGATGTCCTGGTGAGCAGAGTGCCAATGCATCTCGCTCGAGTTCAATTGCTTCATTCAGGTCTTCCAATGCCCCAAGCCTGCTGTATCGAATGGAGAGATCAACCGAAAGGTTGATGAGCGACTCAGAACGGGCTGGATGTCCAGGCGGATGAACGGCCAGTACATCACGGTGATGCAAGATGGCCTCATCGATATCCCTCGCGACACAAAGCTGCTTGTAACGATCTCTGAGATGTATTGCAAGGCAACTCAGGGAGATAGAAAGATTGGGATCGCCAGGTGGGCAGAGCTCCAGTGCTTCGCGATCGAGCATGATCGCTTCATCGATAAAATCGACCCCTTTTCCTTGCTCAAACTCGGTAGCAAGATATTTCGCCCGTAAATGCAAATCTTTGACTGGTAAGCAAGCTGGTTATTTTATAGCCCTACGTACTGGCAGAAAAAAGACGAATACCTCACGAATCCATGCTGGCCGACTAAACTTGACTTGATAAGGAAATTTGAAAACGCTCAAGATATTGTGTGAGTGAGCCGCACGATCTAAAGATAGAACGATTCATGACTCCTGTTACACTCAGAGGTCTGAACTCTTGAACGTACAGGAAATCGGATTCCTCTCGTGATGAGCAACTTGCTTGTTATATTGGAAGATATCAGTGTCGGTGCTCCTTAATCGATGGTCTCTCGTCCATCTCCTTTGTTTTGGTCACAACTATAGCCGTGAGACGTGGTAGATGTGGGTGGAATGTAGCCTCAACAAGATTCTCAGCGTTCATTGGGTCATTCCGAGTAAAGAAAGACCCAAGCCCTTGAAAAACACACATTTCTTTTTGCGAAAAGACCTGCGAAAGGGACACTCTTACTTTGGAATGATCGTAGGACGCGGAACTATGTAGTACAGTATGATGATATCACGAACGGACTTTGCAGACCAGATTATGTAAAATACAAGTCACGTGCACGCCTCACCACCTCAAGTCGACTTTGTTGTACATTAGCAGATCGTTGACCATAGCAGCGATAACCCACACTGGAGTGAAACTTGGATTTAACACGACCGCGACACTAGCCATATAACATACGAGTGATTTTCAGTTGACGAACCACTGGGTAAGGTCCTGTGCCACCATCCTCCCGTCCCTCCGCACGATAGATGGAGGAATCATCGACGAGGTTATCCTCGCTAGACGTACACGCTGTCGGTATGTATGAAATAGTTGGAATAACGCACTGCTTTCCACCAGCAGCTAATCCGTGCCCGTAATCAAGATCGCACCGTTGTCGACGGCGACGTACATAGTACAAAGCTGGCTTCCTTCACGAGGCACGTTCAAGTACTATATAAGTACGCCTTATTCCCGAAGGAAAACGCTGGATGAAAGCCCGCATGCCACGCATAAGCATACTCAGTATGCGTTCGCATCAATGGAAGCCAAGGTTAGGAGTAGGATTTTTCAGGTTCCGATGGGGACATATCACGCCGAATGGGGATAAGCAGTAGGACTCTACGGGATAGACCATGCTCCGGATGGGACACTTCTGAATCGAAGCTGCCCCAAAGCTTCTTGACAATGGAAGACAAAAGACATGCACCAGAAGCATGTGATCAGCGTGCAACTGTAAAAAGGAAAAATAGTCAGTAAGAGCAGGGCATGGAAAATGCTGAGTGGAATTCATAGTATTTTCAAATAAAAGGATAAACAGACGTCAAGTGAAAACCAATGATACATAGCCCATATACGCGATGGAAAGTCACTCGAATGTAGAATTCAAGAATTGCAGGAGGTCCTTTCTATTTGCATCCATCTCCAGGTCTCTCGAATCCTTGTGGACCTTGAGTTTGATCTAGCAAAGATGATCAATTATATTGTCCACATTCACCGGTCGCAGGGACAATGTACCTTTTTGCCGGTCAAAACGCTACGCTTCTCATCCTTTTCCCTCTTCCTTTCTTTGTCCTTGTGGTGCTTTTTCCTGTCACGATCATTTTCCCTATGTTTTGACTTGCGCCGTTGTCTCTCATGGCTGCGTGAACGCGACCTCAACTGATGGCGACTGTGCTTCGTACGCTGCTGGGAGTCGGTCGAGGTAGACGAATCTGACAAGGAAGGACTGCCACTGCGATGGCCCCTGGGAGTCTATCAAGTGGCCATGTCATACATACACCTTTTGAGGTCAGCTATCCAATAACCAACGGGAATTTCATAAAACGTACAACACTGCGACCCCTGCCTCGATTCGGCGCCTCTGATCCCTCGCCCGCATGGTGAGCGTCGTGCTCCTGAGTACGGTTCTAGCATCGAATACAAAAAACATCCACGCGAACTGACCTTTACTCGGTCTTCGCTGTGTTTGCGAGAGCGGTGGGGGCTGCGCGACCTGGAACACTTGCGGTCCCGGCGCCTGTGACCGTTGTCGTCTCGCTCTCGCCGATGACTGCTACGTTCAGGCGAGCGAGATCTGCTGTCTCCCCTGTTCCACGCTAATCACGTCAATGCCATAGATGTTACGTATTGTATTTTTTTTTTCGTTTCGGTGGTGTGCCGCCCAGAATGTCCGTGCATGTTGCAATGAAACGTTGGGGCGACCAGGAAGGTGACTCGAGGTGAGTTACGGGAACATATAGATGAAGAAATGGCCCTCACCCCTGCGTCTGTGATGATGACGTTCTGAACGGTAGTTGAAGCGTTCGTCTGGCAGGTGCTCGGGCATGACCAAGCGATGATGGAGGTTGGAGGACAAGCGTGAGTACTTTCTGAATGCGTAAAAGAAAAAACTCATAGCACAGCCACACTCTAACCCCGGTGTTGAAACGAGCTTCCAGCCCAGGGGACGGTCACCCTGCCTACTAAAACCACAGAAGTCAAGCAGAGTTGCCCCTCATTTTATGTCAATCAACTGGGGGAGTATAAAATGATGCAATGACACCTGCCTTGCTCGACGCTTGGTCAGTCTGTCAGGGATATACTGCAGCTCGTCACCATCCAAGGGATCAATAAGCTTGAGAGCAGCAGGTACCATATATCTTCGAGTCGTGTCATGCCATTGATTAGTTCGAATTTGTCTTTTGTTAGTATGTACGCTGCGAACTCACCTCACCGGCGCATGTTCCCTCGTGTAGGTCCACGGTCCATGGACTATCGAAACATCACGACTCAACGAATCTTGATTGGTTGTTGAATTCCATGCCATCATACTTCGCGCGGTGTGTGAATAAGCGTCGAGAACAGGGATAGAGCTGTGCGACTTTCAGTCTAATTTACACGTCTCACTGATGGCGCGGAGCCCCGTTGCTTCCTCAAGGCAGGTCGTCTGCTTTTCATAGATCGCGGTTACAGATGTTTGTCCGATAAGTGTTATTCGCTTGGAAGTCATACATATGGATCCTTGATGGATTCACACAAAGTTGTAAATGATTCCTGTCATCTAACTGACCATGTGTTGTACACGAGGGGGATGATGCTGAATATCTCCCAAGGCGTCTGCAAGTCCATCCTTCTCTGCACCTACAAACATTACTCAGCGACTAGCGATGTGGACGTCCATTGAAGAGCTTTGTGTTATATGGGATCCCGTCGTATGACTTTCGTTCTCGATGCGCTCAACGGTCTCAAGTCCCATCTCGACTACCCTGGTCCCAGTACTGTTGCCCTACTTGGACACAAGATATGGATTCATTAATTTGCCATCCCACTCTTTCAGATGTTGCCAATTCAAATCATTGCTGTCACGCAAAGAAGGAGCTACCCTTTGCCCGTTGTTCCACCTCTTCCGCATTCATTGCATGTCGGGAATTATATGTCTTCCGTTCGGCCAATACCAGATGAAGTCGTTTCAAACATATTTGGTTTCACTTACCATGCCTCTCACGATCCCATCTCTCAATCGACTGCAATTTCTCACGTATGCAGACTATGGAGACGGATCTCCCTTTCGATGCCTTCATTGTGGATTTTCATCTCCCTTTAGTTTCCTCTTACGAGAGGCCAACTTACCTGTACACGCACATGGACACTCCGTTCCCACGATCAGCTCCTTGATATCTACATGGACTTTCGCGATCCATCCTGGGACTGGGATGAGGCGTCCCACATCTTTGGCTCCAAAGCCATGGACAACATCACGCGCTTACTTGTCCCACAAGCGTCGCACTGGCGGTCCATCGAACTCCTCACGGACACCTGGGCTCCCATCTTTTTACGTTCCTCTCGTGCACTGTCGCCATGCATTCGGCGCCACTCTTGCAAATTATTCGGCTCGCGAGATGTAACGAGTACTTTGTTGCACAGGACGGGATGTTCTGCCCGGCGAGCCTGGCCCTTCCAGTCGCCTGGTTTCAGGGTGGCGTTGGCCACTGTCATCTCTGCCACGTATCGCTCTCGGGCGTCTATGTCGACTGGACGCGATCTGGTCTC
>JBBPJS010000366.1:0-17878 GCA_038088835.1 Singerocomus rubriflavus
CTGAGGTGAGCTAGTTACTTTTCATCCTATCAAACACACATTTCTAACTTGTACATAGTTTACATCTCGATAGGTGAATATTAAAGTCCGTTACATCGTGCAACGACTGAGTTTACATCTCGATAGTCGTGCACACGCATCATCTTAATCAAGACCTAATTTCTACAAGATATCCAAGTCATGTACCAATGGTTGTCAGATCTCACCTTGACAGATAGGTGTAGATAGATCAAACAGATGGATGTCATCATCCAACTCATGATGATGTCTATGATTTTGTATCATTATCTTGTACCACACATCTTGATGTTACATTATCCAGCTCATGATCCCATCTACTGTAGATATCTTAGGTATATAAACCCTGTCACATTACCATAGAGCCTCTCCCTAGGCTTGTATATTCACTTCTTCTCTTCTATCCTCGAGTGCAATGCCCTAGAACTAAGAGCTGTTCCTGACAATGATGGTTTAGTCAAACATTTGCTGCACAAATGCAGTCGCAGCCTCCATGACCAGTCAAAGATACAAGAAGTGTGGGTACAACAGCAACTTGGTGTTTAACACTCCCACAATGCAAACCAAGAGGTGTTTCCTAGGTGATGACCCATGATCAAGCATCCTTGCTCTTTGGTTGTGTCTTTACCATATATGGACATTGTTCGAGGTGTGTTCGCCCCAGCAACTCACCCACGCCGGAATCCGTCTTCTCCTAAAAGTGGGGTCTTATGGAACACCTCACCTCAAGTCAACAAGCAGCCCTTGTGCATCTCCAAGGGATCTTAGGCCATCACAACTATGATGTGGACGTCCTCATGAATGTGCTTCAAACCCTTGATTGGGACGTCCAGGTATTAGGAATACGTTAGCTGGCCGTGCAGTGGAAGCTAATTCTAATACAGCGTGCAACCGACCTGCTTGTGAATGAACTCGATGAAGTTGAGGATGGTGGCCGAAATTCACGGGATCATCAGACACCTCAGGCGCAAGTGGAGAACGTTGGCCAGGGAGGTGTTGAGGTTCGTACTTAAGCTTCTTACACCCCCGTATGTTATTAAACACCCGCCTCTACAAGGCACGACATCCTCTGACTCGCATACTATTTTCACTTTTGTACCTGCCGATCAGGCTGGTCTCCGGACTACTACGTTTCGTTTCGGGGATTCTACGGATTCCACTGTTGGCATCTCCCTTTACATTCAGCACAAACTACCGAATGCTAAGGCAAACTTATCCCGATTCGCGCTCTGCAACTCGCCGCTGGATCACATCCCTCGAAGAGGAAACCGGCGCTGTCAATGTCAAGTCCACAGCTGTGGCAATAACTGGGCTTGATGGTCGACAGTCAACGTCGAGACGGCATACGTATCCACCCACGAGTCCTACGGACGAGAGCAAGATTCTTCCTGATTTCTTTGATGGGACATACGAGGAAGCCTTGGATGCTTGTCAGAAAGAAGGGAGGATTGCTTGTGTAATTCTTGTTTCTGCCGAACATGACGACGTTGCAGAATTCAAGCGGTCAGCAGTCCTTCCTACTGACGAACCTATATCTTACTTGCCCATAGGTCGACCTTGACCCACCCAGGTTTTGTTCGCATGCTCAGTGAGAACAACTTTGTCGTGTGGGGAGGAGACATCAGGGACAAAGACCCTTGGGATGGTTAGTGACATCCCATCTTCTCTCTCTAATTGTTGCCCATATGCATTACACAGCTGCCCAGAAATTGCAGGCGACAACATATCCATTCGTCGCTTTTATAGCGCTTCAGCCCCGCCGGAACCATTCATCTGGCTCGTCTTCTTCCTCGACACCCGTGCTAACTGTCCTCTCACGTCACTATGGGCCATCGATTCCAGAGTCCGGGCAGACTTCAGCTCACACACTTATCCACCATCTCGAACATCAACTTCTGCCCCGAGTCAGTCCATTCATTACGCGGTTCAAGTCGCAACTAGAAGATCGGGAAAGAGATAGAGCTATCCGGGAACAGCAAGACAGAGCCTTTCAGGAATCAGCGGAACGCGACCGCGCGCGTATTCAAGCCCGAATTCGAGCAGAACAGGAAGAAGCGGAGCGCAAGCGCTTAGAAAAAGAGGCTTGCCACCAGGAGGAACAAAGGATGCAACTAGAGCAAGAGAAGCTGGCAAAATTTCAAGCCCTGAGATTACAATATCGACGCTGGATGCGAAGGTGTATCGTCCCAAGCGAACACCGAGGCGCAAACGGCATTCGTCTCGCTCTCAGGTTACCAGGAAATACCCGTGTTGTGCGGACGTTCTCCCCCAGCTCCACGCTGACGGAATTGTACGCATTTGTGGATGCACAGACGCTCCCTCTTACCTTGCAACCAGAGACGGACCCAGAGCACCTCTTAGATGGGTCAGGATCGGACTTACAAAAGCTCGAAAGTTATATTCAATCACAGGCAAACGATGCGGATTGCTGGTGGGGTTTCAAACTCGTGCTCCCTTATCCCAGGCGAGAAATCAAGTGGATTACCAACGTATCACTCGTGGAGGCAGGGCTGAAGAGTGGTGAACAACTTGTTATGGAGGTGACGGATGGTGGTACCAAACCGCAACATCTCCCGGACGATGATTATGAGTCAGAGGACGACTAGCGTGTATTAGAGGTCAGCGCTCAGCATGGAGAACGAGTAATACTGTTTAAATCATCAGAGGGTCTATGCTCGCGTATGGACACTACATATAATTGATCCCATTACTCAGCACCTCGAGTAGACTCATAATCATGAGATACCACGAGGTTGCTCATACCCCCAGCATCTCACGTTAGTCCTAGATCACGAGCAGTTGCTTAGATGTAATCCAATGGTGTTCAATCTCAGTATATACGCTATACAGGTGTGTTACGGCGCAGTAATCAGTGAAACTTTGCTTCCGTATCTGTCTTGCAAAGTCGAGATACAGACCTCAAATGTACATGCTTCCCTCACCTAGCTCCCCAAGAGTGGCACGAGCTTTCTTCGCAGAGACAGTGGGCCTCACCCCCGACTCGCTACGAGGCCGTAAGCTCGACTCATCGACCTTTTCGCCAACTATTGCAAAGAGCCATTTATGTGCTTTCTCCAATGTCTCTCTACTCAAGTCCGCGTTTGCAAAATCTCCAGCTGTTCCCTTGCCGTCAAGCATCATTGGTGGCGGCGGTGGTACTTTTGGAGATGGCAAAAGTACGATGGCGGTGACATTCTGTACTGGATCTTCGCTTATGGAACGTAAGAATAACTCGTTTAATAGGGAAGCGGTGGTTGATTGTAAGAGATTCGGTGGAGCAAATAACTCCAGTTCGGGGTCCTATCAGAAAAATTGCCAGGTCAAAGGCAAAGCAAGCATGTATGAGTATCCTCGACAACTCACGGTGATTGGCTTTTCCCCTACGGAAAGATAACGAATAGGCGCATTGTCTTGTGAGACCACGCGAGGTGATATATATGTTTGAGTGAAATAAGAATCTAGAACTGCCACGCTTGATTATGGGGAACGGCCGTGAAAAAAAGTCCATAGTATTCGAGAGTTAAGACTACCTAGTTGGCTGCAAGCGCTCGATAATAGCTGTGGTGTACGTGGTCATAGCGAACAACGGCAGTCGTGTGCGCGTCTCAGCTTCTGATATGATAATGATAGCACTCGTCCAAGATGGACGAAACAATATCCCCACCTATATAGTGTCAGTTTCGGATCACGCGTTCAAGTAAGGAATGAACGCGCACTGGAAGATTGTTGACATAGATGCCAACCTGCTGTTCGCCGAGGTTGGTGACTTTGGCCCAACTCACGCCTGCCTCGCTAGATGCAAAAACAAGGGACCTTTTGGAAGGTATATCGTAGATGGATTTGAATTCGACTTTGATCTCAGGGGACTGATGTGGCTCAGGTTGCCTTGATAGTGGATTGTACTCATCTTCATCATCCGATTCCACGGCGTATCGAGGTGGTGGGGCATCTGCAAGAGGATATACTTCCTGTCTCTTCTCATTAGTGTTTCCATCATGGTTCCATGCAATACCTCACCATGGTTCTGGAAGAGTTATCAAGTTACATGTGGCTGTTTGCCAACAGAGTCTTTGGGGTCCTTGCAAGGATGATGAAGTACTCAAGCGCACTTCAACAAGCTCAATCAGTCTAGATGTTCAAGCTTTCTACACACCCGCTCTTTCGTCAGAGGTCGTTCTCAACAGCTCTCATCAGACAACATGAAAACCCATTGGTACGTCTTCAATTCTTCAATTGCATGCTTGCTAGACCCACTCTTAGTAGGGCTTGCCTTCCCGTTCCAATCCAGGTCTTCAGATGCCCCGTCGAGGCGGACCAATTGACAAGAAACCCATTCCACATGTCTCAAAAGTAATTGTAGTTGCTAGTGGTAAGGGTGGTGTCGGGAAGAGTACGGTCGCAGGTTCGCACGACACTTCTCCGGAGACTGCTTATGGATCATTCCATTCAGTGAACCTCGCTTTCGCCCTTGCAATGTGGAAACCACCGCCTCTCAGACGTCGCCTTCGTGTTGGAATTCTCGATCTTGACATATTTGGCCCGTCTATACCAACGCTAATGGGTCTTCAAGATGCGAATGAACCTGCCCTGACATCTAGTAGGTTCTCTTCGTATTGTCCGTCTCATCTTTTATGTTACGTCAAAAAGGTGGTGCAATGCTGCCTATCGTTAATCATGGATTGCCAACCATGTCTATGGGATATCTCCTTCCGAAGTCGACTGAGAACACGGCGCGGGATGATGCTGCTATTGTATGGAGAGGTTTAATGGTTCAGAAAGCAACACAACAGCTGCTTTTTGACGTAGACTGGCGAGAGTCTAGCCATGGTCCTGGTTTGGATGTCTTGGTCATTGATATGCCACCAGGGACGGGCGACGTTCCCTTGACGCTTGGACAGCTGGTGGTTGTGAACGGTGTGCCTATTACTCACCTTTTTTTTCTCCTCTTATACCTAGAAATCAAATAGGAGCTGTAATTGTGACAACACCCCAAGACATTGCTCTCGCAGACGTGCGACGGGGGATTTCCATGTTTCGTAAAATCTCAGTCCCCGTACGTCCTTTTCAGCTCTATACTTCGTGTACTGAGTAGGACTAAATATCAAATTAGATAACGGGGACGATTCTCAATCAAGCATACTTTATTTGTCCCTCCTGTACAACCCCGCATCAACTTTTTGGTTCCTCGGACGCCTTCCGTTCTATCGCTTCTACACTCGGGACCCCCATCCTTGGCGAGCTTCCACTCGTGAAGGGTGTCAGTACTGGCGGAGATCGAGGCGTACCGTATGCACTTACGTCAAGTTCACAGCAATTAGAAGCCGACGGTTCAGGAGGAGCGGTATGGAAAAGCGTGATAGAAGTTACAGCGAGGAAGGTTTGGGAATCCATTGCTTAGCTCCGACACGATTTTCTGCGCCTCGTCGGATCTATATATCTTTGATGCAAAAGGAGGCAACTGCGAGGGATAAGTGAGTGCGCCTTTCACACTCCGGAGCATATACTCATATTGTAACTTCACAGCTACCGATTAGAGTCCTATCGTATTAAATGTATGTACTGTCCACTATAGGGTGATGCCTTCGATGATCATAAGGATTTAGATCAAAAATAAAGATGCACAAGCACGTCGGATAAACCTTAACAGACGTGCCCTTCATTGCGCCACATGTTGATATGAACGCCAATACCCTCAGACTTGAAATTCACGTTTGGTGTCAAGGATACTCTTTCCTGATCTAGCCTTGTATGCTGGACAATAATAAATACTTGATATCATTCAGAAGCTACAGGAAAACAACTATATGACATCTAAATTGGCTCGCACTCAAGTCGAGGCATGGACAAATGACGCATCATAGGACCCACACCAAAAATGATATGTACAACTACACCAGATAGAAGACGAACTAGAAAGGTATACCACAATAAAAGATCATTACGAGGCTGAGAAAGCATGTCCTGGAGTTGGAGTAACTTATTAAAACAACCGACGGCCGGGGTGACTACAAAGAAAAACTCTCCAAGTCTAAGAACGCCTCCTCCGATGAGAGCTCCCAGACAACCAGCGCCTCTACGATAAGCCGCGGCTCTCTGAATAGGACTGTGGTTGTCCCTGGCGTGTTGCTAGCAAGAGGGTCGACAACATTGATATGAAGAGACTCGGGGACAGATGGATTGGATTCGTTTGTAGAACACAAGTGAACGGTCTGGTGATCAGCGGAGTTGGTCGGTGGCTCGTTGGGATGATGGATGGGGACATGAGTTAGCGGGGAATTATGTTTCAACCCTCGCCGCTTGCCTCGTTTGTCTCTACGGAACTGTGCTTTAACTTCGTTTGGTTGGGGATGGAGTAGGGCGGGGTCCCGCGTTATCATCGAATCTTCTGGAAGACAGCTAGTATCAGTGGACTTGGATAGTGGATAATCACCCTTGAGGCTCTTTGCGCACTCGAAGTGAGTCGGAGAAGATGACGGGACGCGGATTGCGCGTTTCCTCATCGGACGAGGCTTGTACACAGAGGAGATTGCAAGACTGACAGAGACTGCGGTCACGAAATCTGTCGTAACGTCGTCATTCGGGGCTTCGTTGTCAGCATAGTTCGCGATGTCCTCTCCAACATCCGTGGTGAACATGGCAAGAGCTGGATCGAAGGGAAGAAGGGTGGGTGATCTGAGTTGAACAGGGTAACAACCAGGTAAAGACGGGGGAGTAGCTGGGGTGTGGCAGGCACTTTCTTCTGTGTCCGTGAAATCAGTGTTGGCGAGCTCTGTCTCAAACTCGGTTGCAGACACGGTGGGGGACGCGTCTTGTTTCATCCTCAACAAGTCCTTTCTTCTAATGCTTCTCTTACCATTCCATCTCTCCAGCTGAGACTCTGCAAGGCCCGAAAGCTCGGGATGTACGTCTACCTCCTTGACTATGATCACGGAGGCACCTATCTCGCCGGCCATCATATCGAGCGTCTCCAACGACTCTTCAAGCTGTTCACGAGGGAGTCCAACTAGCGCTCCAGAATCAGCTACACCAATTTCGTAGTATGCCTTTCCGCCGCCTTCTAAAAGGCGCCATTGGAGCTGTGTGACAAGACGAGCAAAACGCGCAGGGGATGGCGAAAGGAGCTGAAGCTTGTATTCGACATTTCCCTGGGATAGTAAACTAAATTATGAGACGAACGAGGATACAATGAGGAATGCAAACCTCTTCTACTTCTGGGACGAGCTTCGGAATCGTATGAATTGCAAGAGGCGAGAGAGCAGAGATAAGCGAGTCCCATGGGCTGGGTGCTTGTGGGCTCTCCGAGTCAGATTCGCCAAACATCTAATGCGTGCTCCTGTACTATTGATTAGGCAGTTGCGGATATTCGAGTGACCATGTTTATATTTTCGTCGTAGTGATGGTATGATGGTCGGTGGGGAAGAACAAAATGTTCGCATTTGTGTACTTGACCAAGTGTAACATGACTCTTTCCTGAAAGCTGCACGTGATTCACTCAAACCAAGACCAGCACGACGACACAACTCGATAGTTTTGACGAACAAGCCATGCCACCTGCACTGTCCTCTCAGGCAAGTTTCAGATCTTCTTCTCTGTCACGTCTAACCGCCTTCTAGATGACCATGAAGCGCATCCATCGTGAGATAGTTGACGCCAAGAGGGAAGACCTCGGCGCCATTACTCTCGCACCCACCCAAGACAGCCTCTACCGCTGGAAAGCCACTATACCAGGCCCCCAGGGCAGCCCATATGAAGGGGGGATGTTTGACATAGATATTCAGCTCTCCCACGACTATCCGTATGCCTCATTTTACTGATGACCCACGGCTGAAATGTTCACCTCGTCTCTAGGTTCTCGGCACCCAAAGTTACGTTTGCAACAAGGTAAGCAAACATGGCTGCTGGTTATCGCGTTAATGTCAACTCTTGTGATAGGATATACCACATGAATATATCTGACAAAGGAAGCATATGTATTGACATTCTCAAGCAGAACTGGTCGCCTGCATTGTCACTTTTCAAGGTCATGCTCTCCCTTTCATCACTCCTCACGGACCCCAATCCACGTGCGTCTGTCCCTCTCTCCTCCATCGTGCATGTTATCATCTTCTCCTCTTAGATGATCCATTAGGTAAGAATTGGTTGAGCCATAGCCTACGCACGACCACTCATGATCGTGTTCGGTGACTAGTTCCCTCGATTGCTACTGAGTATATGCGCAATCGAGAGCAGCACGACAGGACCGCAAGACGCTGGACGGACCTGTATGCTCGTCCACCTTCACCTCCCCCCCAATTAGCATCTACCTCAGCATCGGTTTCCTCATCAAGCAGCAAGAAAACCAAGGGCAAGGAAAAAGTTTCAACGATGCAAATAGCCTCGTCCAGCAGGAACGGGAACATCGCAACCGGTAATACTGGTCCTTCAGACATCAGACGACAGCCACAGTCTGAGCCCATAGTAATAGACGATGAAGTAGTGGCTACCCTAGCCTCCGCATCGCCACATCAGTTTGGAAGGAAACGGCGAAGGGAGTCGGACGTTATAGATGTCGATTTGGGAGAGGAAGAGCGGACACGCGGTAGACGAGTCAGAGTTCCACCCGACCATTTAGGTTCGGGCATGCAGTCCTCTGGAGAGGTTATTGTCATTGAAGATTAACATTGCATAGCTGGACGCCAGACACCATTTTCAGAGCTTCTTGTATAACTACACACTACTCTCACTCTAGAACTTTCGCATATACTTTTTTGTGTTGTACGATGCCAAGGCACCCCCTGGAGGGGGGTGGAGAACTTGATTTCTTGCTCGCCCGCGTCATTGAAAAAGATTTCGAGTTGGATGGCGTCCGACCTGAAGCGCAAACATGAGCCAGACGGTGAAGAGGTTCAATTAGGTGCAGAGACTGCAAAGGTCCTTGTTTCGCAATCAACCCAGTGGACATTCCGACTAACGTATGTACAGAAACATAAGCTTCCGACAGGTGAAGAACTCAAGGCGTTGAAGAATGCGGCGGATTTGTATCAGTCGAGTTCATTCAAACTCCAGGTGTGCACAACATACTTCCTCATCATGTCTTTGCCCGCTGAATATCAACCTAGATTGATGCCCTGCTCCCCAACGTAAGGCCCAAGGAGTCCCACCGTACATCTCTGGACCAGTTCCTTTTCACTCTTCGATCGCACCTTTTATCACTTTCTCCTATCCAGCCGCAGAATCCTCTTATCGCTGCTCGTGCGTTGTCGGAAAATGGCGTTGCGGTCCCGTTTGCGCTGCCGCACCCCACCCAAGAAACGAAATGGACAGTGGCATTCAAGCCACCATCAGACATTCAGGTCGTAGGCAGTTGGGGAAACAAGATCAGCGTCAAAAAGAAGGATGGCAGATATTTTGGGGTGGACTTGTCCATCGAGATGCCCTCTGTATGTCTCATTCCCAGGACTTCTCTCACATGGGTTGTCTGATTTGTCTTTGCAGTCTCTGTTCCAAGAGAAAGATTACTTGGATGCTCGATACTTTCACAAGCGTTCATATTATCTCGCCGTAGTTGCGCAATCGATATCCACCGCCTTTCAAGTAGATGTTTTCTATGCAGCCGCCCTGAGTGATCCACGACAGACGGTCCTCGTGCTCCGTCCACGAAAAGGTAAGCATCCCGGGGCTCAATCTTTTACAGCATAACAAGGAAGTTCAGGGAGCTCTCACGACTTCTCGAAATTACATACCGAAATTCACATTATCCCCGTACTACCCTCGTCTCATCCGATATCTATCCACCGTCTCTCTCCATCCAACTCCAATGTCCGTGTTCAGCCAGTTTCAGAGACTCTTTTTTCCATCTCCAAGGCGTCTACACCTATCTACAACACGGTCATCCTTCTTTCCACTTTCCCAAAACTTTCCTTATTGTCGACCAATGCTCTCGTACAATCTACTCCGGCATTCAGGGACGCTCACACAATGCTCCGAGTGTGGGCAAACCAGAGGGGATATGGTGAAGGTACTTTGTGTGTTCACGGATTTGAGGGAAAGGGATCGTGGTGGGCCTCTGTGTTGGGTCTGCTTCTTGACGGAGAGGAGCCTCTTTCTGTTCTTGTAAAAGGCAAGGCAGGTGGAAGAAAATCTATCGGGAAAGGTTTAAGTTCATACCAACTTTTCCGAGCTTCCTTAGATCTTCTGGGTGAGATCCTGTTCTTGCATCCTATGCCCACTTCTTATGCAGGTCTGTCAGCCAAACATGAATTTGAGAGTGCACCTGCATTCGTGAAGTCGACCAACGGACACAAGGTAAACAAGGGCATGATATTTGAAACAAGGCATCTGACTCTTCATCTTAGTTCTCACCAGAAGAGTATCAGTCCAACCATTCTGCCATCTTTGTGGACGCAACATCCACTATAAACTACCTGGTCGATGTTCCTTTGGCTTCCCTTGATATGGTATGGTTGGCTGTTAACTGATCGTCAACTCCAAAATGACACTTTTACCCAGCTTCGATATGATGCGCAGCAAACACTTGAAAGACTAAATGATTCTACTAGTACAGACGACCTGTTCGCAGATGTCTTCCTCCAGGATCAAACACACCTCTTAAGACGCTGTGATGTGGTTGTACGGTACGCTGGTCATTCCTCTTCGTCGACGTGGTATTTGACTCTTTGCAGGGTCGATCTCTCGCATGTATCAAAACACCGATCAACATTCGAGTTTGTAGAGTATGGAACCCCTAGCAGTGCTCTTTTTGCAGCAATTTCGAGGATCCTCCGACGGGGTCTTGGGAATCGTGTACGGGCCGTCGCGATTTTCCACCCATCATCAAATGTACGAAGTATTTCCGAAATGTCGAATCCCCCACGAATATCTGTTGCCTATATTGGACTCATTTACAGCCCTGAAGATGCATTTCGACTTGTTGACCATGGTTCCACAGCCGAGGAACAAGATACTACAACTGCTAAAGAGTTTCGTCACCTGTGGGGCGACAAAGCTGAGCTGCGTCGATTCAAGGACGGTCGAATAGTTGAGAGCGTTGTCTGGGATGTGAAAACTTTTGATGAGAGAGCACACATCCCAGCGTTCATTGTCCGCCATCTTTTACATCTTCACTTTGGAATTCCGATTGCGGATATACAGACTATCGCAACGTCGTTTGAAACGAAGCTCCGCCTACCGGATCAAGTCGCAAGTCTTCATCAGCATTCTGGTGCAAACGTAGGGTTCAAAGCTGCTTTAGCTGCATTTGATGGAATAGTCAGGAGTCTCAAATCTTTGGATGAGAAGCTTCCCCTCGCTCTTTTGACTGTCAGCCCTATATCCCAGTATCTCCGATACACAAGCACCTTTACCCCTCTCCCCACCCCGCTGTCTTCTTCTCTCGCACTCCCTACCCCACTCCGCTATCTTCCCCAGATCTCCATCGTCCTTGAATTTGAGAAATCTTCCAAATGGCCGGACGACCTACATGCCATACAAAAAATCAAATTAGCGTTCTTCGAGACAATTGCATCGGCTTTGATGACAGCTAGCCCTGGTCTCCGCGCAGCAGTGCATATTGAACAATCTCGCGAGTCGGACGTACAAGATCACGCCTCACTCGAGATACTTACCATCGAGGGATGGTCATTTTCCGCACGAATATGGCATGATCGGGAAGTAGTCCTGCTTGAACGGCTCATGTCATCTGTCAGACCGCTTGTGGGGCCTCATACTCAGCCCTCCAAAGACCAGCGCGTGGCGCGTCGGGTCTTGGATCTCCACACCCGCCGCTTCATCCATGCTCCTAGACATCACCGCGCCATCGCCACCCTTGCTCATCGATGCGTAGCATATCCTGGAACGGTCCGTTTAGTCAAACGCTGGCTCGCGTCTCACTGGCTTCTTGAGATTCATATAACGGAAGAAGCAGTGGAATTGATATGTGCCCGTCCATTCGTCGGTACAGGGGTAATGTTACCTGACACGGCCGCCCGCATACCGAGGAGTAAAGAGCGCGGGTTCGCACTGGTAATCGAGTTTTTAAAGGACTGGAAACCTGAAAATCCATTATTTGTCCCTTTGTATGAGGACAGTACTCCATCGACAGAGCCCTCCGTCGTAGCTGTAAGCTCCAAAGACGGCGTATGGACTATTTCAACATCGGAGGACCCAGTCGGAAAAATGTGGACTTCAGGTGGCCCGGATGCCGTGGCTGCGCACCGTGTTTGTGCGCTAGCTAAAGAGGCCTGCAAGATCCTTCGAGAAACCGACATTGATTCAGATAGCGTGAAGGTGGGAAGTAGAGTTAGCTGATTCGGTTATGTGCTTAACGTGTCCTGCAGCGGCTCTTCTCTCATGCAACGGATGACTACGATTTTATCATTGAGCTTAACCCCGCTGTATTGCCCAGGTACCATCAAAACATCGATGCGGATGAGTTGGTTTGGTCGAGGGACCACATGGGTCTTGCCTCCGATGGTGACGCAGTGTCGCGTCCAGGGTTTGATCCAACTCGCCTGTTATTCGACGACTTGCAGGTGCGTAAGGTATTCTTTGGTCTCATCTGTACCAACTAATAGTTTTAATTAGTCGATATACTCGGATACCCTCAAATTCTTTTTCGACGTATACGGTGGACATTGCATCGGTGCAATTTGGCTCTTGAACGTATCTGGAGTTCGTCCATTCAGAGCTTTAGGAGGGTTCTCAAGCACGCCGACCACGGAGGTGAGACAATCTGTACGTGCATATGATTGTAAATTTATCAAATCACAGGGAGAAAAATCGAAAAAGAAGGACAAAAGGGACACAGTTTCGCTTAATCAACAATCTATACTAGATGAGATTGAACGGTTGGGTGCAGGTCTCATAAAAAAAATAGTCACACGCGAGAAATAATTGTAGGCCGTTTCTTTAGCGTACGACACCTCTTATCAGATATCATAGCGTGGGTGTGGGGGAGTGCGACTATGAGAGAATAGCTGTCTCTTTGATGATCGCTTTCGCTGCTGAGGAGCGAGGAGAGATCGCGCAAGAAAAGGTCTTGGGATGACTGGGCCAAATTCCACTAAGTGATAACTCTCGCACCGGAACATGGCACCTACCAGATCATTCCAGACTCAAAGTCCGCCGTGACCTCAGCGGAATTACCGTTCTCGTCTTCGCCAGGGCGGATATCGAAAACGGCAAGAATGCAGGCGATGGAGATCCACAAAGTTGCGTCTGCCATGAAGCGCCCTGGACAGATCCTGTGGATGGGGTCATCAAGAACTATATGAGACTAGTGCTATATTCGAATTTACCGTCGTCCGTAGCCAAACGCCGCTGTTGCAGGGTCGAGAACATTCACGTTTTCAGTTCCATCCGCGTTCAGGAATCTCTCGGGCATGAAATCCATTGGCCGTGAATAGGTTTGCTCATCGTGCAAGATAGTCCTGCATCGGGTTGATCTCAGCATATTAGCTTGGAGTCTCCCCAAGGAACAACAGCTGACCAAGTGTTGCCAATAATTGTCGTTCCAGCGGGAATGAAATATCCATCATAGATGTCGTCCTTGGTGACCATATGGGGAAGACCTGAAGAAGAATACTTGAATTCCGCTAATCATCACTACCAGCGGCGAGTAATCACCAAGCGGAGCTACGGGATTCCACCGAAGCACTTCTTTGACGATGGCGTCAATATATGGCATAGATGGTCTATCGTTGTAATCGGGGAGGCGTCCAGACCCGATGACAGAATCCAGTTCCGCTTGTGCCTTGGCTTGGACGGCAGGATAAAGAACCATAGCCAAGAAAAACGACGACAAAGAAGAAACGGTCTAGAGAAAATCAGCATAGTGAATATGCAGTCGGAATCACTGCCTTACACTTTCTGCACCAGCTAAGGACTTGAATCAGTACGTCAGAACTCCAATATCAATATCCGGTCTTACCAGCGTATGCAAGGCCAGCACATCCTCTGATTGTCTCAATTTGCTCATCCACGTCCTTGGCATTACCCAAATCATTCATGAGGTGGGTGACAAAACAAGGTGATGCGGTTCCCGCAGCCTTTCAATGAATTAGGTTGACTTCCACCGGACAAGCAACATATACGAACCAACGCTCTCTGCACAGCTTCGAAGGGAGCATCTCGCATTTCCAGCACATACCTTTTCCAATTTGCTGCCTTCTTCTGGAATCCTGCCCCAGGCATCCAGTCCGGAACATATTTCACTGTTGCACTCTAGTTAAATGGGTACCATTGTGCCCGTGAGCAGCTCTTACGGCATGGAAAAACATCGACAAGAAATGCTCCTGGAGCTGCTGCCTTTGCCATTCCCTCCAAAGCCTTTTCAGCGATTTCGATATACCGATCTGCCTTTGGCGCAATCTCTATTCCATAGATCACGTTCATGATCACCGCCGCTGAATTCCTGTGTGATAGTTGGTATTATGAAACGGAGTAAATCGTCTCTGCTCACTGCCTGAGGTGCTCGATGAGGTCCCCCGGAGAGTCCACGATATTTCTTAAAAGTGTGTGTGCTTCTTTCCGCTGGAGGGGCCAATAAGTCGGGGCCACTGCAGGCCTAAATTGGCGCTCAAACATCTTGCGATGTTTTTTCCAGCGGTCGCCTGCACAGTTAGAATTGGACAAGCATCACTAACTTGTGTGCTCTGACGAGAAAGAAACACAAACCATATGGCATGTGACCAAAGCTCCAATCCCAACCCATTCTAAATGAGGAATTAGTGACCGCTTTTTGTGTCTGCAAAAACTCACAGGTCGTTGATCATTGGTAGTTTGTTTCTGTCGGAATAATTGAGGAACCGCTTTTCGAAGAGGTCGATCGCGATCTGGGCGGTGTTGACAAAGAGCAGCCGGTGTCCCATGACATCCGCATAGACCAAGCCGCCTTAAACTTGGTTATAGGATTCAGCTCTATGCGTCAATAAAGTGGGAACGCACCATATCTTTTAGCCCACGCGTTGTATGTGGCAGCCTCATCTTTGAATGGAATATCGAGCAAGTTGCCGATCAGGGGGTATGGTTTTGGACCGGGGGGAAGCGGATACCGTGCTCGCAATCTACGATTGCGCACAATACAGATCGACACGCCACCCCAGAGCACGATGAGGAGGGAGAGAGAAAGAGAAAAGGACATTCTTGCACATTTCGAACCGATGGGACATGGAACTGCTTATAAGCCGTTCAGTTAGACAAGAACTCGGAGGCACAAGCGTAGAAATGAGACAAGACCGGGAATGTTTCATTTGCCATTGTGACTGTGAATCGCCATCCTTTAATTCCTCCGCGCGTCGGAGTGGAAGCCGTCATCAGAGTTATTGCCGTGTGAACTTTATTGTTACATAATCATCACCCTCGTGGACGGGGCGGCTGCTCCGCGTTTTCCTTGCTACCCGTTCGCGATGGCACCAGACCTGTTTTCTTTCCTCGACAACGCCGCCCCAGAGGACGAGAGCGACGATGAGACACTCGCAGACAAGATACCAATACCTGCACCAGTCTCCACCTCTGCATCCACCTCGCCTCAAAAGCGAAAGTCCAGTCCTAGCACAGTCGATCTGAGTAGGCTGCCACCAGCGCCGCGCGAAGTCGCTGAGAGACCCGTGAAACGATCCCGTGCTGCAAGTCCAGCTCCTGTCGTGGTTGATGAGTTTCAGACGGAGACAAAGCGTGAGATGGCTGCGAGCGGTGGATTGACTGGTCCCGTCGAAGAGGGTTCTAGGTTGGAGCTTCGACACCAGGTCTGTGACGCAACGAGGAATCGACCCTCTCTTCTCACCTTACTCAGGTTCGGCATCAAGTCGCCATTCCTCCTGGCTACGACTATGTTCCCATCGCAAAACATATTCCTCCGTCGAAACCTGCTCGGGAATACAAATTTACCCTTGATCCGTTCCAGCAGGTTTCTGTATATGCTATTCAACGTAACGAGAGTGTCTTGGTGTCGGCGCACACCAGTGCTGGTAAGACAGTGGTGGCAGAGTACGCCATAGCGCAATGTCTACAGAACCGGCAGCGTGTAATCTACACTAGTCCGATAAAAGTGAGCAAGTTCGAGTCCACAATCGTGCGAGCTAAGATATAAATGCGCTTTGCTGCGTGTAGGCTCTCAGCAATCAAAAGTATCGCGAGATGCTTGCAGAGTTTGGTGACGTGGGTCTCATGACGGGAGATGTTACCATCAACCCATCTGCGACTTGTCTGGTCATGACGACAGAGGTGAGTGTTTTCGCACAGCTCCTCCGCACACAATTTTATCGACGAGTTAGATTTTGCGTTCCATGTTGTATCGCGGCTCTGAAATCATGCGAGAAGTCGCATGGGTTATATTCGACGAAATTCACTACATGAGGGACAAGGAACGTGGTGTAGTCTGGGAGGAAACTATTATCTTGCTCCCTCACACCGTCCGATACGTGTTTCTGTCAGCCACCATTCCCAACGCTATGCAATTCGCAGAGTGGATATGCAAGTCTCACGAACAACCATGTCATGTCGTGTACACCGACCTCCGACCTACGCCCCTGCAACACTATCTCTTCCCCGCTGGTGGCGAGGGGATTTACCTGGTAGTCAATGAAAAGGGCGAGTTTAAGGAGGATAACTTTAGCAAAGCAATGGGAACCCTACAGGAGAAGATGGGCGAAGATCCAGCGGACCCCTTGAGTGGTAAAGGACGTAAAGGAAAATCCAGAAAGGGTGGTGAAAAGAAGGGTACGCTGTTCTCTGCTACGATCACTAGTTTTCTCACAGTCTCATAGGGTCTTCTGACATCTCCAAAATTATCAAAATGATCATGCTCAAGAATTACAATCCCGTCATTATCTTTGCATTTAGCAAACGAGAATGCGAGGCCCTAGCTTTGACTATGGCCAAATTTGAATTCACCTCAAACGATGAACAAGAATTGATCACAAATATCTTCCAAAATGCCATCGAAAACCTCTCTCCGGACGACCGCAATCTACCTCAAATATCGAACCTCCTTCCTCTGCTAAAGCGTGGAATCGGCATCCATCATGGTGGTCTTTTGCCGATTCTGAAGGAGGTCATCGAGATTCTCTTCCAGGAGGGCCTCATTAAAGTGTTATTCGCCACTGAAACATTCTCCATCGGTCTAAATATGCCTGCAAAGACGGTTGTGTTCACGGCGGCCCGCAAATTTGATGGCCGTGAATTTCGGAACCTCTCTTCTGGCGAATATATCCAAATGTCAGGCCGTGCAGGTCGTCGCGGTCTAGATGATCGTGGCGTGGTCATTATGATGTGTGACGAAAAGCTTGAACCCGCCGCCGCAAAGACGATGATCAAGGGAGAGGCTGACCGACTCGACTCAGCCTTTCATTTGGGGTACAATATGATTTTGAATCTTCTCAAGGTAGAAGGCATCAGTCCCGAATACATGCTTGAACGGTGTTTCTTCCAGTTTCAGAGTAGTGCCGGAATTCCGGTTCTAGAAAAGGGTATGATAGTACAACCGCCCCTGCTTTTTTTCAGTCGGCTGACGTCGACCACCCAGAGCTGAGAGCGGAGGAGAGACGGCGGGACTCGATACACATCCCAGACGAGCATCTCGTGGCTGCATACTACGACTGTCGCCAACAACTCGATCAGATGGGGGAAGACTTTCGAGCGGTCATCACGCATCCTACATACAGCCTGCCCTTCCTCCAGGCTGGCCGGCTCGTCCGAGTCAAGTACAAAGACGCCGACTTTGGTTGGGGCGTGGTGATCAACTTTCAAAAACGTGCCAAGTCCAAGGTCGGTCTACGTTTTCCCTCTGTGCCCCGCGATCTGTTTATGCCAAGTCCCCCCCCCCCCCCCCCCCCCCGCCCAAGCAGAACTCCACACAAAGGAGATCCCTCCACACGAACAACAA
>JBBPJS010000367.1:0-17875 GCA_038088835.1 Singerocomus rubriflavus
CTGGTCGTTCTCCACCAGCCAGCGGTTGTTTGGCCCATGGCGGCACAAGGACACTGTCGTGGTGACCCAATTCTCGCCCGACGGATCCCTTTTCGCTACGGCCACCTGGGAATGTCAATCAGTGCGGATATACGATGCTCAGAACGGTCGCCTTCGCTTTGATTTCCCGATCCGTGTCAATTCCCTGCGCAACCAGTCCGTCGTCTGGGCTAGCAACAACAAAAATCTCTTCACCTTATCTCGCGACGGCAATATCAGCTGTCTCGACGTGTCAGCTGGGGCCACACTCTCACAATGGTCCATTCACAGCACCAACGAACCCAGGTGCATCGCTCTGGCAGGCAGCGACTCGTTCATCGTAGCCTCCGCCAAGTCGTCGGTCTCATTCTGGGATACTATCACCCACAGTCAAATCGGCTCCGTCATCCAGCATACAAATGACATTCTGTCCTTGTCCATTTCGGCGAGCTACGACGCTGTGATGGTGGGAGACAATACGGTCATCCTGCGGAATATCTGTAATGTGCTTCCCTCTCCATACACTGACGACGTAAGTGCTCATGTTGCTGAGCGAGATTCATTTCTAATGGCAAATCACTTCATTAACTACTGTAGGTTTCATACCGGCAGACGGTGCGTGGCATGAAGGAGGAAATTGCTGATCTTCAAGAGGCTATACAGCTTCTTCGTGCACAGGTAGAAAGCTCTGGTGGGTCCTTATCTCCCCGATTTGCGTGTCGTTGAAATCCACTGTCATTAGGTGACAAAGTTACGAGCCTTGAAAAGGTTAACCAGCGACTGCGTAATGAGCTCTCGGATTCACAGGTTGCAGCTAATCGGGAAAGGGTTAGCCTCAACGAGGCCCTTTGTGCAAAAGAGAGGGACTCGAGTGCGACGTTCATCACTACCCTCACTGGTATGCCGCTGATATCCATGTTTACCAGGCAGAATAATTGGAAGTCTTGAAGAGGCCAACCAACGCCTGCGTGACGAACTCTAACTCACAACGCAGAACCGAAAGCCTCGCTCAGATCAATCGTGCGCACGAGCAAAGATATCAATGTGAAGTACTTTATGCTGAGAACCGCATGATTGATGCTGCGACGTCTCTTTTCGAGCTGACGAGTACCTTGAGTGAAGACATGAGAAGCAATGAGTTCATCATGAACTGGCTTGTTGGTGAGTTCTTGCATTATATATTACCATGAGGTATTCAACTGCATCCATCAGAGTTTACCCATCATTGCATCACGACACTAGAAAGAATGGGTGAACATGCATGGGATGTCGAGAATCAGGTCGAGGCGGTCACTGCCTACGCTACTGGGTTGTTACTCAGCCCTTCGACCCCGAGCGCTCTACTCATCAAGTGAGCGAGCGTGGTACTAATTCGAAACACGGTCGACGAGGCATTGAGTGCTGCTGCTAAGGTATGCTTAGCGTGAATTTTGGTGTCTGTACATTGACTCTCTTCGTCCAGTTCCCGCTTCCTAGGTCTATCATCTATCAGGCAATCTGTGACGTCCTTGGGGAGAAAGATCGTATCACGGAGACAATCAAATGTTTGCACAAGATGCAAAGCGAGATATTAGAGGACACGAACACCAATGACAAGCGGGTCCACTGGGAATTCGGTCAGTGGTTACTGTTACATTATAGTCGTAGCTAACTCAAACTACTCTCCAGATTTTCGAGCACGCTGTGTTAGGAAGCTGAAAAAACTCGGTGATGCCACCGTTGCCTCTCAGAACTATGAGACAGCCATTAAGCAGTACTCTGACGCGTTGACCCTCGACCTGACGGATCAAGCTGATATTCTCATCAAGCAAAGCGAAGCACGAGTGATCGTGGGCTCGTGGAGGGAGGCGTTGATTGATGCTGACAAGGTATCGTACTCACCGTATATCCAACAGACCTTGGTGATCCAAGTTGTCCAGGTTATCGAACTCGACCCTTCAGCCTATAGGGATATGAGAGGAAGCATGCGGCATTACAGGGCCTGGGACGCTACAGCGAAGCATTCAGCGCATTCAAGACGATGCTCTTAAAAATCAAGCAATCTCCTGATCCACACATTCGCAGTGAGTATCTGATTCGTATCATACTGAAAGTTATTAATTGATTTTTCTTTCTCGACCACAGAACTGCGTCATCAGTATATCGATGCCACCACGACCATTCAAAAGGTGATCCAGCAGGCTATCCGCGACATGCCACGTATCCTTATTGATACCGTCACCGGTCGTCTCTATGACAAGGCACAACGAGCAGCAGCGTTCGAGGAACTGCCGGTCTATGACAAGTTACGATCTTCTACGACGACTCGGCTCGACCCTGAATGCATCGAAATGACCGTGAAGATATTCTATCGATATGGATATGTGATGTTCTCCCACAAGTGGCAGGCCACCGAACCAACATTCCAGCTGGTCGAACATACCTCGATCTATGCGCTACCGGATACCTCGGAAAATTGCAAGCTACGAAGGTTCTGCGAGTTAGTGCGCTCCCTTGACCTGCAATGGGCTTGGAGCGACACTTGCAGTGTGAACCAACTCGACAAGGGGGTCCAGCAAGAATCGTTGGTTGCGATGTTCAGGTGGTACCGTGGTTCATTCCTCACCGTTGTCCACCTTCTGGGTGTCTCGTCGGAATTTCAGCAATCAGGTGACCTGTGGCGTAGCATCTACCAAGAATACCTCGCCGCTGAGATGGTCCAGTTTTATACGGAAGATTGGAAACCGTACCTTGGGTTGGACTTGTTCAACCACAAGGAATCCTTCATGGTTCTCTCAGAGATAGAACAGGCAATGAACTTTGCTTCACAGGAATTGGCGATGCTTCGTCCGGGACTCGACAAGGTGCGAGAGAAGCTGTACTTGGCTTCGACTCGCGTAGCCACACGGGAGGAAGATATTGCATACTCGCTGCTCGGGATCTTCAATGTCGCAATCCCAATCCTATACGGAGAGAGCAATCAAGCAGTTGGTCGCCTTCTGGAGCATATTTTGACACGTTTGGACAACGTCACACTTCTCGCCTGGACTGGGAGTCCGGGCAGTTACAACAGTTACCTGCCTGCTGATCTCACTGTTTACGACCGAATTGTGCCGTCACATGTTCCACCACTCGAGATGGCTGAGATGGATAGTTTGGTGACGAAACTGCGTTCATCGTTCCCTGACTCCTTTCTGACCTCTGAGCTGTATAAGCAACTCTATAGTCTTCCGCCCCTATCACTTGTTGCTAGTCGGCTGAGACTTCGCGGTATTGTTTTTCCTCTCGTCAACCTCGTCTCTCCGTCGGAAAGAGATTCTGTATCGGACCGCATTTATCGTGCGACGACCCCAATGCTTGGGGACGTACAAATCAAAACCAAGGTCGACTTGTCTAGGATGGATGGACTGCTTCTCATCCATCCCTGGATTAGTCCACTCCTCGACCGGGACTTCTCGGGTGGGGCTGCTCAGTTCGACCACGTCACACGCGCACTTCGGCTCATTGTTCGGCTTAGGCAGCGGTTTGGTGCTCTATTGCTTGCGCTACTAGGACGTGTGCAGTACAGACGTGTTGCAACGGACAGCTTGATCATGGTTCAGATTCGGGAAGAGACGTCATTGACCGAGTTGATTGATGGCATCCGTACGGTCGACGTACAGTAAGTAGATGGTAAATGGTCAGACGTCCGACTCTGGGCCTTGGATTGCGATGTGTCATACCCCCGTCATTCTATTGGTGTTGTTACATTTGGTAGTCTCATTCATTATGAATGACTTCACTTTTCGACTTTCCTCCAGCCCCTTGGCAACTAACTCACTCGCATCAGGGTACGTGTACATGATTCGAGAGCGGATAGTACTATATGTGTTTCTCGTTCATCGTGCCTTCAACTGTCATCTTTTATGTCGTTCTTGTACTAAATACGAGACCTCATGTCCTACTGGCACTCGCCATAGGATCGAGCCCATGCTATTCTAGCTTGGCGTATCTTATCTTCGTTGACATTACTTGCTCAGATTAACTGCGAATGTTAGCTTTTTGTTCGTGGTTGCATACTCCGTCCGTGGTTTGTCTCTCCCAGTAACTGAACTGATCATAATTTGGTCTTATATCACCGACTCAAGCTGACATGTACACAGGTACGCTGTCCCTTGATACGTGTCCCGCGCACGTTATCTAGCTATAAATCATAATTTAAGTAAGGTATCGAAGGCACTTGACACAGGCGTTAGTTCTGTCCATGTGGGCAAGCGGCGGTTGTTCCATCCAAGGGTTTCCGACCACAAAAGACTCTCACTATTTGATGAGAGCCTTCAATTTTCTCCCATTCCTCTTCAACGTCGTTCAGTGTTTCGTCGAATTCTTCCACCGACGCGAACAGACCCGCCTTTATCATGGGATCCCGCATCCCTCTCCATGCACCAATCGTGGTGTCCCTTCCTTGGATACCATCCTCGCCGGCCCACTGGCCTAAATTCATGGCCACCTCTTTGACTGTGATATCCACGAACCCTGCTGCCTCGAGCATGTCCCCAAGGTATGCTCCACAACGCAGCAGCATGTCTCTGCCAGCGAAAAATGAGTCCATGCGCAACACGTGCGCAGCTGTCTTCGGCCCCGACAGCCACTCGGGCCCGACCTCGGTCAACTGTATATATCCGCCCGGCGCAAGGACACGCCACATCTCGCTGATGCCTCGCTGCCACTGGGCACGTGTGTATGCACAGATGAGGAGACGCTGGTGGATAAGGGTGAATTTGTCGGTCCAGTAGGACGGGAGGTCGGTCCCGGAGCAGACGGAGAGGTGGACGTTGGGAGAGAGGGCAGTATAATTGGGGAAGAGGCGCGCCTCGATGTCGATCCCATAGAGCTGGACTGATTCGGGGAGGCGTGTGCGAGCATCACAGAGCCATACACCTGTTTTAAGAGACGAGATGGGGACATGACGAAGTTGAGTGAGAGAGACGAAAAGAGAGTGAGGGATATGATTTACCTGCGCCGGTACCGATCTCCAGGATCTCATCCTTTTTTGAGAACGATGCAATGGGAAGAATGAGACGATCAGAAAGAAGACGTGTGAAGAGTTGGTGCTGTACTGAGAGCCTGAATCGGGAGTGGGACAAAGCTTTCATATGAACTTCATACCAAAAGGAGGAAGACGTACAGGCTTACCTTGCCCTTTCTTCCTCATCGGAAGGAAGTAGATATAGTGCCCCAGGGTAAGCGTGCCTGGTCCTGGATGAGTTTATGACCTGAGTGGGAGTCATCTTGAAGTTGAGGATTCGTTGCAATCGAATTTAAGGAGAAGGACTGCGCGGAGAACTGAAACGGGCATGGCAAGTTTCCGTCCTAGCACCGCTGCATGCGATGCAACGAACAAAACGTCCCCGTGCAGGCACCGGCCATCATCGTAGAATAGAAGGTGCAAACGTTGCGAGAATGTCACCAGAACACCGGAATGTGTCCCTAGTTTACAGGAAACGCTCTCATTGTTGAAAATTGAACGTTGAGCACTCAGGTATTATGACATCCAGTGACAGGAAATATGATCATGTCCGTGGTGGCCGTGCTCCGAGTCACTGCCAGTGATTGGCTGGTCCAGCTGCCTGGCCGGGCCCTAAGAGGGGCTTTCCCAGGCTCGGGCCCTAGCTTGAGGTGCAGAAAGCCCTTTGAGCCCTGGCCCAGGCCAGGGCTCTAATGTGTCAACCAGCACAAGTACTGTACAGTTACTCAAGCCACCAAATGCGATACCTTGGACATAGTGGAGGATTACTCCTCCCCATTTAATTCCACTTACATGGAGGACAACACAGCTCGTCTGGAACGGATAGCCGTTCCATCAGCTCGCTTACGGGATTCCAAGAATGCAGCCACACCCGAACTGTGTTCCTACCATTGCCATCAGCAGGCACAACGTGCAGTGACCAGCCACCCTCATTTCAATGAGACTGGCATCACAATTAGCAAGCATCGCAATTGTCTCAAGGCAGATGCTGTTGAAACACTACAATGTCTTAAGTGTGATCTCTTGTTCTCTGATGACCCATCAGTTTTGTCAGAGGTAGATGGCTTAATGTATCAATCTGACGTGGAACCAAACCACATAACAAGTGAAGTTTGGGATGATATTGTATGTTTAATGGATGACAAGAGTGTGGATGAGTACAATATAACCATAACTACAATTGACTAGGTTTAATAATGCTACACTTTCTTGTCTACACTGGGCCCCAGCTTAAACCAAAGCTGGCCCCATGCCGGTCCCAAGCCCTTGTCAGGGCCCGGCTCAAGATTTCAGTAAGCCCTGAGCCCTCCAAGCCAGGCTGTGCCAATCACTAGTCACTGCCCGCGATATCAACGAGGCCGTGTGCAAGCGCTAAACTATGCACTGATGCGAAGACTTCTCGGAGCCGCCTCGTCTCCAGCGCATGCCAAGTTTAACTGCTCTGATTTACAAGTACATATGCGTACGGCTGTCAGGTAACCCGTCTGGCTCGTTGGTGTCTCCGGGCGACTTGCATCAAGACAGTAGCGTCATTTCTCGTTGCATGATATTCTAGTTGCCATGCAGAGCGGTCCATGACTCGGGCTGCAAACATTTGAACATGTCTTTGGATGTATGTGTTACAGCCCTCCGGGTGTACAGTCCTCCCGAAACTCCTAATGATAGAAGTCCGATGCGTTTGACAGTCTTGTTCCATGCAACACTTGGAATTATGTAACGATACTGGAGGAGAGAGGCAACCGAACTTGGCGGGATTACATATATATGAAGCCCGGAATTACACCACCCATTCGACAAAATCTGTCTCTTAGATTTCTACAGGCGTGCTCAACATCACGTGCTCAAGATCCCTTAAGTTCGTCAACATGCTCGCACAAGACTCGTACAACACTGCGTCCACGACTGTGAAGGTGAACCGCTTCTATTCGTCAGGAATCATGCACTCACGCAACTCAAACAGCTTTGCTGCGTTCCTGATGATACGACTGGCCTCGAGCGCATCATGCTCGCTGCTCAAGGTGACCTGCAACGTCTGCTAAGGTACGGACACTCTCTGTTCCACTACTTTGTTCCGCAAACCTTTTTTTCTTTCTCGACAGCACATTCTTCGCACGGCCGATCCACGTAAAATGCATCTATGCACACACATCCCCCCGTTTGCAACCTGCTTCACCCGAACATCCCATTACACAATCGCGTCAAGTACACCTCCTGTGCGCCGACCGTGTAGTCTGTGTCGCTACGTCCATCGTCACGATCACCTCCCCCGAAAGCGAGCGTTTCTTTTTGGAAGAGAAGTTTCCCATCGGACAAACATTTCGACAGCTCTGCCGTACCCCAGTGTTTCGTCTCCTGAGCGTAGAGACGCCAATCGTTCGGGGCAAGCGTGAGCTACGCCGCACGTACACACTCGAGACGGAAGGTTTCCAGACAGAGATATTGGAGGTATTTCCAGACAGAGACATGTTCAGCCGTGGGGAAGATTGGCTTCTTGAAACATCAGACGTGGAAGAGACATGTGTCAGCGACACGAAGAACGCCAATCCAGGCTGGCGTAGCGTACATGTAGGTCCCACAGTGCACTGAGGAGATGACGGCGGACAAGTATTCGCTGTGAGAACAACTGGTCCGTGCGACTCTGGCTAGTCGAGTCGTTTTCTAACTCGGGACTGTAGTGTAGTATGATAACTTACTGTATGTGCATTTGTACCTCCTTCCGATGCTACTCTATTATTCAATGTGTTGAAGATTGGCAAGCGCATTCGTAGGTGAAACCTCAGGCAACATGCAGGGACGTCTCCATTGCGATCTATTGCGTACCCTCTTTTCTCTCGTTTATTACTTTAGCCGTTGACTGACACAGACAGTCATACAATACATATATCCCGATGTACGGCTTTACTGTTTCTCTTTCGTATATAAGACCGATCATGTACTACGATCACCCCAGTCCGTCGCATCCGCGCACGACTGAGGTGAGGATATACTGTACTCATTTGTTACCTACTCGCTCTGACTCATACTCAGTTAGATCCTTGATAGGTGAATATATACCTAGTCCATCGCATCCGTGCACGACTGAGTTAGATCCTCGATAGTATTCCAACAGTTTCAAATAGACATTCCATTGCTGGTAATGGCACACCATTGAGAACAGTGAGCTTCTACTAGGGATATAGAGTACAAGGCCCAGGTGAAGCCTACTGTCATTGAGTGCCCAAATGTTACCCTGGACATGTCCAATAAATTATGATAAACTCCCTCGACATCCAATCCGCATTGGCATGCCTTTTTACACTTCAAATAATGTATAAATATCTTTTAGATTCCAGACTAGATGTCCCTTAATCAGATATCATACATACACATACTGCTCACCCCAATACTATAACGTAGCACTCTCCAACCAGATCTCGAATCCAGCGCTGTGATGAGATTCGTGACAGATGTGACATGTGACCACCGAAAAGTTCGAGGGTAAGGGATAGTACTTAATACCCACATTTCTTAGCAACAAAAAGATCTCTGGGCAAAGGTAGATCAAAACGTATACGCAGATATTATTTCAATAGCTAATGGATTAATTTTAGTGAATGCCGAGACTCTGTCACATATATGATAAGTCGTGCCGAGTTTTGCATTTAGAAGTTCTTTTCGCACCAAATCACACGAGTCCTGCAAGGACCACGCGAGTTCCCTACATCTTCACTTGATATGTGATTGCTTCAACTTGATCATGGGGATTGCATGCCTCTCCCTGTGCCCATTCCGCTGATTTGAGCTTTCTTTGTCAACTCTGCTGTGATAGTGCCGAATTGTCGGTCTCGATAGGTCACTAGATGGTTCGCTTTCTGTGTGGTGTAAATGAATTGAGTATGTCTTTCTTGACGTCGTATATTAATGGTCTGATCTAATCACCACTTCCAACTAGTAGTTTTGTTTCGACTTAATTGGAACTGCAGCGTGTGCTCCTTGTTGCGGTATCCATCCCACCGTCCTGCGTCCGACAAGTGACAAGTTCCTGGCTCACCACCTCGACTCTACGCGTTCGTCTCATCACCACAGTCTTTAACACTTCTCCCAGGATCTTTCTTTGTGTCGTTTTGTGTGTCTGGTTTCAGTTAGGCTTATTCCACTCTACCCAAGCATGCTCCTCCCAGTGAGTTCTCGGCTATCCATTCCAAGTGCCTGTATGCCTCTTTTAATATGTTATATATGATCTTTGGTCGGTTTCTATGATCCCCATGTGACTCTCGGATCCTCTTGATTTTTCTATTTCACCACTGATGAGTTCAACTTTGGAGCTTGTAGTCACGGCAGCGTACATAATCAAATTGACTGTATACAATTGGTAAGTGAATGAACACCTTTGAACCCATTCGAATCTGAACGGAATGCCATGTCCAGTTAGTTTGACGTCTATTCCACGTTCGGCGAATGGCATGAACCTGACTGCCAAATGTGGTGCATAAGTTCTAGTGTTGTGCAGGCCCGGCTCAGCTCAAAAGCCCTGGCTTAGGCCGGTGCATGCAAAAAGTGATGGTGGGAAGTCAGGCGTTCGTGTGCAAACACAAACCCGAGCATACGGTGGTCGTGCTCGCATTCGTGTTTGCACATGAACGGGGAAGTCTAAGTGCTGGCTACCCCCATGTCGCCGTTGTTGTCGTCACTGCAGTGCCGTGGGGTTGACTACTACTGTGTTGCCGTCGTTGCTACTGTCGTAGTGTGCCAGTTGGCCACCCCACATCGTCGTCGTGCAGTGAGATTGAGCCCCATGTCGTCGCCGTCGTCGTTATGTCAGGATGGTGGTGCAGTGGCACTAGCCACCCCTGCGCTGTCTTGTGGCATTAGCCGCCCTCGCATTGCCGTTGTCGCAGTCATCGTGCGATGGAGTTGGCTATCCTTGCACTATCGTTCTCATGCCATAGGCTTGGTTACGCCCATGCCGTCATTGTGTTGTAGGGTTGGCCATCTTCCCGTCCGTCGTGGTTGTCATTGTGAATTTATGGTTGGCCACAGGCGCGCGGTCGTCGTGATTCTATGCATTGGATTGTGTTGGTGGGACCCGAGGGAGCACCCTCACGTGACAAAGCCACAGCTTGAGGGTTTCCAGATGCCTCAAGTCTCCCCCCCCCCGGACCTGCAGAAGCCGTTGCAGTCGCTGGGCCCGGCTCGGCTCAAGGCTCCAGACCGGACCTGCACAACACTAGCGCATCACTTTGGACGTTGACGACATTCGACACAAGTTTCGGTCGTGTCCCAGGTATCCGTGAGTGATGGTAGTCCCTTCATAGGGATTTCTGACTACGAAAATTTCACTATTTGATGCGAGCTTTCAATTTCTCTCACTTCTTTGCAACTTCGTCTAGTGTCTAGTTGAATTCCTCGGCCAATGCGAACAGGCACACCGTTATCATGGGATCCCGCGTCCCTCCCCATACGTCGATCGTGGTGTCGCTCTTCCTTGAACGCTATTCTCACAACCTTGCGTAGATTTGGGATCACCTTGATTGTGATATCTATAAACCTCCCCACCTTGAGCATATCCGTGATGTATACCCTGCAGCGCAGCAATATGTCCCTTCCCGAAAAACACGAATCCATACAACACGTGTACGGCAATCTTTGGCCCCGACAGCCGCTCGGGTCCGATCTCAATCAGCTGGGTGTACCCGCCCAGTGCAAGCATGCGAGGAGAACTGAAATGGGTATGGCGGATTTTTGTTCTGGCGCCACTACAATTGATATAATGAACAAAAACGTCCCCACAGGCTCCGGCTATCATCACGGAATGGAAGGCATGGACGTAATGTCTCAGAAGATGAGGACTAGGACGTCCCAATGGAGTATATCCGTTATCTGTAGGGAATATTCTCGTTGAACGTTGGTCAAATGCTGAGTATCAAACGATATGGCTTAGCTAAACGTGACATGTAAGAGACATTGAGTTTGGATGTAGCCGTGGTGGCCGTGTGCTACGAGCGCTGAACGACAAGCGCCTTTGGAATAGTTTGCGAAGATAATCCATGAATGACCTCGGCCCGCCCTATCTTATTCCCGGTTTAAGCCCGAGTACCCGATCTACCATATCGAGAGGGCCCCGTGCAAGCATTAGGTCATCATCAAGCGCCAACACTGCACTACCTGGCAATATCCTTCCGGAAGTTGCTGTCACCGGAGTCGGGTCAAGATAACGCGGCAGACCAGGACGCAATGAGTATAGTAAGTAAACATGGGTATTTATCATTGTGCAATACGCTCTAATTTAGAAGTCCGTGTGACAAGATTTCAATTAGTAGTCAGAGAGCATGGCTATCACATGCGCATGGTCAAGCTTTCCATTTGGCCTGGTTGTTCAGCCGTCTAGTTAAAATTGAGGCTCACGTTACCATTGCAGGATTCTGCACTGATGTGCGGTATTGACCACTTGCGTCGTTGCAAAACCAACGTTTATTACACCGCCGCCTCTGCCTTGCTGTGTCGTAAACGCCATATTATCGACCTCACATCGCTTCAGAGTTGAGGCTCACGTTATTATCACAGGGTTCTGCCTTTCTGTATCATAAACGCCGTATTACGGACCTCATTCCAGACGTCCACATGGAGCATAAAAAGACTCTGGCGACGCTTTGTATGCATCGGGACCACTCCCTCGTTTAGTCTTACTTTTAGTTGCGTGTTGCGCTTCAGACCCTTCTAGAGACACCGTGCGCACTCCATCGAGGGGACGTTCCGTGTTTGCATCCATTTTCTCTTGACATATATATTTCCGCTCTCCGAGCACCTCCTAGATTTCGGAATGGCCATGGGCCCCTTCCCTCTCGTCTTCCACGTCAACATCTTCATCATCATTACCGTTATTATTTTCGCACTCTCAACTCTCCCACATGCTTTCGCACGCCTCTCCTCCACAGCAGAATGGAGGGATGGATATATCCTCCGTTCGGTTACTCTTGGGCCCCAAATAAAGATGTCCAACCCTTGCAACCCACAGGATGCAGTATTGATGAACCAAGGGGATTCATCACAAGTACCGGGTTACCCCTCAGAACACGAACATGTACAGGATGGTGTCATATCTGATAGGTCATGTACATATATTGCCCACAGACAGTTCATTCGAGATGCCTCTATGCGCACTTCAAGCCAGGCTTCGAAGCTCCCCCCGCATGTCCGCGCATGGTCTGCAATTTTCCCCCCTGTGGGTGGCTTTTTGCAAAACCGGCTCAGTGCTGGGTTCAGCTTGGGCCAAGCACTCGCACTGGCATTGTATGCAGCGGTGCTCGTGTTCGCGTCTTTCCTGAGGAGCAACCCGTTCAAAGATCCACTGAGGATGGGTATCGTGGCAATGTCGCAGATCCCCATAGTGGTTATGCTTGGGACGAAGAATAACATCATAGGAATGTGTGTTGGGATGGGATATGAGAAAGTGAGTCCAAATCCGCTCTCCTGCAGTGTTCGCCCCTTCATGCAGATCCTGATGCACTTGTTCATGCAATTTGGAACAGCTCAATTATATACACCGGTTCGCGGGACTGATGCTAGTATTTCTCGCAAATTTTCATTCTATCGGTTACAGTAGGTTCCATCTCATGTTTTGTAGTAAAGAAATCTCTAATGTTTTAATAGTTTACACCTGGACTTTTGAGGGCAAGTTCGCGACGAACATGCGACTCCCTGCAAACAGAATGGCACTCGCTGCACTGATTGCTTTAGATATATTGTTTGTCTTTTCAACTTCATTCTGGAGGCGTAGAGCGTACAATGTTTTCTTTGGTACTCACATTACCTGTTTCATTATATTCCTTCCTGCAGTAAGTTCACTAGTTTGGGCAAGTCACTGATACTGAGCATGCCTTGTGACGGTCTGATAGGTGTATGCGCATGAAAAGAGTACGCTGCACTACATCCTCGCCGCTATTACTATATATGGTCTCGATCGCATCCTCCGCATATTCAAAACACGCATTGTCCGTGCCCACTTACGACCCATTCCTGATTTGTCTCTCACTCGGATCGACATTCCTACGTTGAATGCGGGCTGGCGGGCAGGTCAGCACATTCGGATACGTGTGCTCTCTTCTGGCATGGGCTTGCCAATAGGTTGGGCAGAAGTACATCCATTTACAATAGCAAGCAGTGCCAGGACGTCAGAGGGCCTTGTATTAATGTGCAAGAACACGGGTGGTTGGACGAACCGGTTATACCAGTTAGCAATGGTATCTGGGCACAGTTGTGAAGCCGGGAACACGAGCCGATCGGTTACTGTGATGCTCAATGGACCATATGGTGTGGCATTTTTTCAGCTTATCTTCATTGAGCTAATGGTGAATTCGCTCTGGGAACCAATAGGGGGACCAGGTCACTGCGTATTTACCAGCTTTTCAGCTGCAATGTTTGTTGTTGGAGGCAGTGGGATCACATTTGCACTTTCTGCCATTCAGGATCTTATCCAGGTGAGTAGTGTACATATGTGATATGATCGGCTCTTGACAGTGAGGATCAGAGAGATCATGAAGATTCGAGTAGGGTCAGACTCATAGAACTTATTTGGAGCATACAAGATCCTAGTGCGCTACATTTCTTTTTAAAAACTACTCGTCTGACATTGACGGAACGCAGTTGCACTCAACCCACTCCTTCCGCTCTTTAGCTCGCTCATCCAACAGAGCACACGCATGCCGCTTCAGATTTCCGTGCACTATACACGCGCAGTTGATGTCTTGCCTTCAAAAAACGACTTGCCACCTGAGTTGACACTCACTGCGGGACGTCCCAGGGTCATCAAAGTGCTAGAGTCGGTGATTTCGCGAGTACTTTCGCATGGTTCAGATGCGAAAGCACACATGGATGTCACAGGCATCGTGATAGGGGTATGTGGGCCTGTCGCAATTGGTGATGAAGTTTCGCAAGCTGTGTCTGCGATGGATCCTAAAAGGAGGTGTACTGTTGGAGGGATCGAGATACACGAGGAGTTCGTTCTCTTGGACTTTCTTTCTTGTGTTGTTTGGCTGATGACGGAAATTAGAACGTTTGGATGGTGAACAGTAGGCGCTCGCATGTATTGATAATTTCGAATGGATTTGGAATGGCTCCGTGACAGGATTTCAGATAAGTGTTGTGAGCCTGTGGCATTGCGGCTCAGGCGGGTTTTCCTTGGTAGTAGTTCATCAGTATTGTTTCATAGCTTGTGCCGGCTCAACGTGTACAGAGGAACCACCTTCCCTCTCTACGTTATGTTATATCCTATACGAGGCGTTACCTGACGTGCCATACCCCCTGCATCGATGCCCAGGCCTTATGGTCGTTATAGACTCCATCCGTTTCGTTTCGAATCTGCCAAGACCATGGCATAATTTTCGCGCATATTCCAGTCGTGCAAGGAACTTTCCAAACTCGGACTTTGAATGTTTGAGCTCGTCTAATAAGGATGGAGTAGAGATGTGGCGGGTTGGTCAGGGCGACTAAGCATTAACTAGTTCTGTCTGATTCCCCGCGGCATCGAAGTTGTGAGTGGGTGCGATAGAGACCATGACGCGTGTTTCATGCAGACGAAAGTACCACAAATCGAGAGAAAAAGAGGGCGGCAGAGATCCTAAAGCGACCAGCCCTCAAGGGCCCTTCATTGATCTTGAGGTCTGTCACGAGGCCACATGCATAATCGCGATTCTATGTACCTTGGTCACCTCTACACGAGCCACACAGCTCATGCTCCGAATTAGCTACTATACCATCGGGACGATGTCGCATTGCGTTAGAACAAGAATGACCACCGACCGGGTCGGTTAGAGATGCCAATACGGTCATCTCCTTCACCCATTACTTGCCGCTGCCTTGCAGATTTTGCAACTTCGTAGTCCCTTGTTTGTACTACGGGTTGGCATTCGAACCTTAGTGTTGTTGGGAAGACTTGGTTGACTGATGGTATTTTCGTAAGGATATTATAAGCTGATGGCATGTGTAGTATTGGTATCGAATTTTCGGTATTTGTCGCATGCTCGTCGGAGTCCACAGTAACATGAGGCACCTCCAAGTGACCAACCTCAGTAGGCGTGTTACCCAGCCGTACGTATCGCAGAGGAAGCTTGGGGTACAGTCGCATAGGCTTGTAGAGAAACTCGGTCGTGGAACTGATTTAGGACATACACACTCTTTCAGGAGGGAAAAAGAAAGGAGTTAGGAACGCTGCGTGGTTCGTTCTGTTGCTACTTCCTGATCCTACCTTCCGGACAAGTCGTGGTTGCCACTACAGTGACTACGTTAAGAAGGTGCAGTGTATAGTGTTCACTGAGACGAGAACAAGTAAGTGGGAGCGAAAGAATTCGCCAAGGACCTACACGTATGAGGCATATTATGTCATGCATATACCAAGCGAAGACAACCCAGAAATAGTTCTTCCTCCAGCACTAATCGCCAGAACGAACACAAATTGATCGGAATCGATGGTAGAAACAACATATACTTGATTTCCTTTCTTGCTAATGGGAAGCACGTTGTTAGCAGTGGCGTAGGGGGGAAAATTCGACGTTGGCAAGTGGAGGATGACAAGGAGATGACGACGTCCATAGACGCAAGGAACGAGGTCAACAATATCGCAGTACGATTGCCAAATGGAAATTGGATCGTCACAATGGTGGGATGAAACAGAACAGGATGGTGGTGGTGCGGAATGCGAAGAACCACGAAAAAGTGAAGGAACCTCAAGAAGATGGCTGGATGTGGATGTATGCCGCGGTGGACTCTATGGTCTTGCCAGATGGAACGGCCGGTTCCGGTGGCAACATCGCCTGCGTTTGGTTGCGAGTGACTGCTTGGTCCGTTTGCCGCACAAGAATACGGTTTTGCGCGGTCAGGTTCTCGCCTGACAGGCACTTTTCCTTACCACTACCACATGGAGAACCTCTTTGTCCCATCTCGTGACAGTCATATATACCGGCTTGACGTATCAGCCGAGACCACGCTCTAGAAATGACCCATTCACAGCAGCAATCAGCCCAGTTATATCGCCATGGCAAGTAACAACAGATTCATCGCAACCTCCGCTGATCCACCGGTCTCATATTGGGACACTACTATCACACATAAACGAATTGGGCTCATCACCAAACATTCAGTTCTCATCGACTCCATGATCATCTCAGCAAACTACGACATTGTGATTGGTGGAGGTAATAATTCAATCATCCTGCAGAGTACACACTTCCCTCTCCTTACGCCGACGTAAGTGCACCTGTAACTCGTTAAAAATGTGTTCTGGAGGAATTTATTGTGATAACGCATGAAGGTAGAAAAAGCCGATTTAGAAGAGGACTATAGTGCGTTCATTAACACGCCAACTCGGGTGTCGTTGACATCTACGCTCACTAGGCAGAAAGATTGCACGTCTCGAAGAACCCAACCAGCGCTTGCGTGTCGAGCTCTTCGCCTCAGAACACGCAGCCAATCAAGGGAAGGATAGCCCCACTGAAGTCATCAGGAAATTGACTCGAGTGTGTCCATCGTCATGCTCACTCACGCGTCGCTGATATACATGTCCATTAGGCAAAAAAACTGCAAGCCTCGAAGATGCCGATCAACACCTGCTAGATGAGCTCTCCGATTCACAACGTGCAGCTAATCAGGGTAAGGACAGCTTTAACGAATCCATTAAATCCCTTCGTGCATAAGAGATAAGCATGAGTGCGTCTATTGTCACTTACACTCACTTGCCACTGACATCGATGTTCATTAGACAGCAAAATTGCAAATCTCGAAGAAAATATCCAGCCCATTCATGTCAGTAGACGAAATCAAGTGCGTCCGTCTCCACCATCACTCTTGTGCAACTTCCATTGACATTCGTTAGGCCTCGAAGTTACGCGTCTCGAAGAATCCTTCGAGCAATTACAATAACATCGTCCAGATTGTTCGTGCGCACGAGCGGAAGTATCAATGCGAAGTCCTCTATGCTCGACACTGCGTAATCGATACTGCGGTGTCTCTCTTTGAGTTCGCGAGTAACTTGAGTGAGGACGTCAGAAGCAACAAACTCATCATGGACTGACTTACTGGTGAATTTTTGCGTCATGAATTAGCATAGGGTTTGTGACTTTGGCCAGTAGAGTTTACGCTTCAATGCGTCACGACACTAGAAAAACATGGTGACTAGGCATCGAATGACAACAAGCGAGACGAAGCAGTCGCCGCCTACTCAACTGCCTTGTCACTCAACTTTCCAACCTCGACCGATCTAGTAGCCAAATAGACAAGATCGATACCGATTGAGGAAAAAATTAGCGGCGCGTTGAGTGCCACGACCAAGGTATCTTTCTGACGATAGCTTTCATTTATCAATGCATCCTTTTCAGTACAGTCCTGGCTTCCTAGATTTATCATATACCAGGCAATCTGTACCATTCTCAAGAAAGCGATCGTGTCACCGAGGCAGTTGAATGTTTCCGCTGAATGCAGAGCGAGGTACCAGAGGATATGAATACGCATGATGAGTGAGCCTACTGGGCAGCTGGTAATTTATTCCCATTCCAGCAGTGTAGTCGGAACTGATTCGGTTTACTTGCCCAGATTTTCGAGTACGTTCTGTTGAGAACCTGGGGAAGCTAGGTGATGCTGCCATTGGCTCTCAGGACTACGAGATTGTCATCAAATAGTAGTCTGACGCGTTGTCGCCCAATCCGAGTCATCAAGCGAAGCGGAGTGCGAGCTGTCATGGGCTCGTAGGAGGTATTAAGTAATACTAGTATTTAACGTTGCACCCAAAAGACCTCGGTCAACCATACTATCCAGGTTATCAAACTCAATCCATCAGCTTACGAAGGGTACGAGAAGAAGCATACGGCATTACATGGTATGGGACGCTATGGCGAAGCGTTC